>OZ018389.1:51052915-51285741 GCA_963969525.1 Ontholestes murinus | reverse complement strand
CTTGGTTTTATTTGTTTCACAATTTTTATTTATTTCACTTCCCTAACTAGTTTCGATCACACGATCATTCTCAAAGGGTTTTACAAGGATTACTAAAATCTAAGAAAATATTGCTCGCTTAGATATTTAAGCCTATTTCAGGACAGACGCAATAAATGTATTTAGCAACGGGGAGTTTGGAATTTCCAAATTATCATTAGTGACCATTTTACAGCAAGTTAGGGCTTTCTTAATGTGAAAAACTTCCCAGTAATTAAGTTTTTTACATTTTTGCATCTGTCTCAAAATTTTAAATTGAGATGGATCAAATAGGTGGTTATTATCAATGCAGTGTCTTGCGAAGCCTGTTTTTGGGTTTTTATCTAATATAGATTTTTTATGTTCGTTTAATCGGGTTTTGAAGTTTCTGTCTGTTTGGCCGATATAAATTGATATAAAATCTATAGCAGGGTCCTTAATACATAGAAATTGGTTCGTTTAAAATTAAATTATAATTCAATTGGTTTGATCTTAAATATTGGCGAACTAATATTTCTAAGAGCAACATTGAAACATATTGAATAATGGTAATTATAAGATTTAAAATTTTACAAATAATACTATTTATATCACGCCGGTGGTGGCGCATCGGTTACGGCCCCGAACTGACGTGCAGCATCGTTGTTTCGGGTCAGTAGTCGGATGGGTGACCGGTACCATTCACCATTGGGATCCAATTAATGGTGCTTTAAAGTGACAGGGGCGATCCTTTAAAGTAACAAGCTCATTTACACACACACAAATACACAAATGACACATGGCGGAAGGACCACGTGGTCGATAGCCTAACACTACTACTACTACTACTACTATCTATATGTAATAATTTATGGTGCTAAATGCAATAATACATTAAAATAAACAGTAGAAAGTAGAACGAAATACGATAATTCCTATTTATCAAAATTTATTGGTTATTTCTGAAACAAGACAGGTAGTTATTACTTGATTCTATCAGATTTTGCATATATTTTATGACAGCTGTTTAATATATTGCATGCCTAAGAAATTATCTACGGCCGTATAGCCATTAATTTTTTACGGTAAAAATAATTGAAATATTCCAAATGTATAGATCTGACACTTAAATGATATATTTTAGAAAAAGGTATAATATAATTCCGGTTGTAGTGTAAATGTTATCGTTGCAATCAATACGATGGTATTTTTTAAATTTATTGCAATTATTATTACTTAAATATGTGTAAAATAATTGGATAAATTTAACAGCTTTCTCTGTTATTTCTTATTACGTTAATACTACTTTAAATGTAATTTTAATTAAATCATTAATTTAACATACTTTCAATATATTGGCCATAAACTCGGAAATATAATACTAATAATTAATAATGCTGATAATTGAATAGTCTAAACTACAACATATTTATTCGGGGGGCAAACATTATGACAATAATTAATGTCTTAATGATACAGCTGGAAACAGATAATATTCGAGTATCTGCACAAAAACATCGAGCTTTAAAGCCTGATTGTAATTAAGACCAAGACCGAGGGCAACGCGGGAACACAGACGTAACTCCAGAGATAAGAAAATATTTGCTGAGCAAATCTCTGCAACTTCCGAGGCCCGGAATATAAAGGGAAAATAATTAAAACGCTATAGTTCGTACTAAAATATTTAATAAGTTTTAATATCTGCGCCGAGAGTCTAAGGGGGTCGCTATTCTCCCTTGTTGGCACAACTCGAATGACACAAATATTAACAATGCCAACTTAACTAATGGTGCTTAGGGTAGAATTACTATGCAGTCTATTTGTAGACTAGATTTAAGCTGGCAATACTATTAGATTTAAAGTTCGTATTGATGTAGTAATAAAAATTATTTCAATAATATCAAATTTTCCTATTTGCCCCTTTTGAAATCAGAATGAAGAACTGGTCTTTTTAGGTAGAAATAAGTTCAGATAATTCTTATATTAATGTTAATGTATAATAACAACTATATAGTAAATTCAATATTTAATGATAACAATATTGTTTTCGTAATAAATATAATTATTTTCTTTTAAATCCTTTATATTATTATACGTTTAACGTATTACCTATAGTTTCCTTATTTTACGTTGTATAATTTTCAGATGCTTCTGGTTTTGCGTTGTAATATCCTAAACTATTTTAAACACATACGCTATTTAAACAAGAATGTTTTACTTTAAATTGAAAAGGAATGTGAGTAGATTCCTCCATATAAAGCTTCTATTGAAGAGGAAATCATAATTATCCACACATATTAATACAATTACAACTTTCAAGTAGTACATTAAAATAAAACAACACAGTTGAGAGGGTTGAGCTGTTGAACACTGCAACATATTTCAGCACACAATGGCTTCATCAGGCAGATAAATACTGCAGTGTTCAACAATGCTCACCTGTGCTGTTTTATTTCAATGTTTTGTGGAGTATCATCAGGTTTTCGACTCATCAATTCAATATTTTAATAAGTTGTAGTGTTTGGCTTTCGAACACGTGGTCCTTCAATGTTTTTTGTATTTATGTTTTTGCTACTTTAAATGATCTCCTGCGTACCTCTACAGCATGAATAATTGTATCCCAATAGCGAATAGTACCGGTTTCCCATCCAATTACTGACCCGGACTAACGATGCTATCACTAGCTCGGGCGCAACCGTATGTGTTCATCTCCGGTGTATTACAACTTTTAATAAACCATCAATTTAATTAAATCGATTGCAATATTATTTTTCCAATCGGTAAATTTGATATTTTTATTGTGCTCCACAAGCGTTATTTACAATTCGCTGCGCTTTTAAAGTTAATAGACATGCAATAATTCAATGTTTAACGTGGAACAACTTTTACTATGAAATAAAGAGTATTGTAATCAAAATACTTATTATACTATAGAATATTCTTAAATCGACAATTAAAGAATTATTAACAGCGACAATTAACAATAATATTGTAAAACATTAAATAAATGTTTCCATGTCAAAAACAGCTACGGACCTATTCAAGTTTCGTCTGCACAGCTCAGTTCAACGTTGAATGTTCCACTGATTTCGGTTTAGATAATAGATGTCACCTAAATGATTTTTATATTCTTAACCGAGAATTGGAAGCTTATAATCCTCTACATTTCGTTTCCCTCTTTGCAGCTGTGCTGCGTTGTCGAGACCTGATTAGGTCGAATGTGGTCCGTAGCTGTTATTGACAGGTATATATAAATATACAATTTGACAATGACATGTCATTAATATATGTCTTATCAAAGACTAAAATATGCTTTATTCAAGCATACAAAATAAGAAGATATTGCATAATGAATTCTAAGCAGGATGGTGTACAATCATGGGTTTGAGTGGAAGATCCTTTGATGAAAAGAACTCCGCCCGTCGTCTTTTCGAATAAGATTGTGTGTATATTTTCATTTATTATAACATAAATTATGTACAAAGATATTAATTAAAAAAATACACAATAATGCTGGTTATGATCCATATATGCAAATTTGGTGAAGAAAAACCCTTGTTATGTTCCATAGTTTGGTATTTAGTTAAAATTGTTAGACATATAATTTTCAAATGGAACATAAGAAGTTTTCTTCCTTTTCTTCTTGTAGCGTAAAAATGCGAAATTTTTGTCAGGTTTTCATTTACTTCATATTCTTGAAATATAACTACTTTAGAATATAAACAATGGATATTCATGACATTTGCCTCTTTAAAGAATAGATCACTGGAGTATCTTATATTTTTCCTTAGCGTAATTTTTAAAAACCAATTTTGCAAATCGGATATGCTGTTAATGAAACATTTGGCTATATTCCCATGCAGCTATTATACCATAGAGTAGATGTGATTCTATTATTCCGTGATATATTTTCCCAGTTTGAGGTTTAAGAATTTAGCATATTTTCTTGAATGGAAAAGCAATCATTCTTAATTTTCAAATAACTTGATTCATGTGCTCATGCCAGCGTAAGTGACTATTAATAGTAACTCCAAGATATTTTGAAGCAAATTTCTTATTAATCTTAGTGGTAACATTATTTTTAGAGAGTGTTATATACAGGATGCGCCAGAGAAACTTATTTGAAAGGTCAATAAAAACAAAAGTACTTCAGTTATTGTTTTAATTCTTTATTTTATTTGAGAATATAATGTCCCAAGTTTTTTTTTTCATACAGTTTTGAAAATTACATCGGTAAAATGGCGACCCCCATTGTGCATGCACTGATTAAGTCGATTTTTGAAGTTCATCTCCACTCTTCGCAGCATATCAATCGATATATAGGGAATGGCGTCACGTTGTTCTTGAGGTGAGCTATGGTCCGTGGTCGATCGACATAAACCAGGGATTTCAAATAAATAAAAATCGCATGGAGCCAAATCTGGAGAGCGTGCCGGCCATCTGAGAGAGATGAGGGGGTCGGGGAAATGTTGTCGCAACAAATCCATTAAGCCCCGTGCTGTGTGTGCTGTGGCTCCATCTTGCTGAAACCACCGTCTCTAACGTTCATTTCTTCCAGGCTTGGAAGAAAAAATTCCTCGATCATGTTCCTGAACGTTAACTGCGCGTTCGTTTTCTTAAAAAAATAAGTACCAATTATTCTCATTACATCTATCGCACACCAGACCGTAACTCGTTCACAACGAAGTGGTTCACCAGAAGCCATGCGGATTTTCCCCACGCATGTTTTGCTTGTTGACCAACAAGTGACCGACCTTTAGATAAGAAGCTCTCGACGGAGAACGCCCGCTACTCTCTAGACCAGAGCATGATGCCAACTGGCTATAGGGGGAAACAAACTTGGGTTTTCCCTCCAGGTGCGCCGATTGTTTTTAAAGATTCCCAAAGCCAACCAATTCATTGTACCATTTATATTTAATGAAAACATACAGCTTATGTATAATAAGAACAAGAGTGGCCTCAAAACGGTTCCCTGTGGAATTAGACACTCAACTATTGTTTTATTCCGGTTGTTGGGATCTCCTGGTTCTGAGATCCAACCGGTGGTTTTTGAAAATGCACGTAGAAGTAAAAAGAATTGTTTTCAAAACACTTAAAAACTTTAATATTTGAACTTGACAAAATATTTACATACAATGAAATTAATACGTTTACAAAAATAGCGTGTTGCTTGCTCAACGGTGTTCAAGTAAGTGTCTTCAAATTTCACACGGGAAAATACGAAATAAAATGTGCCCCATTTTGGAGGGGGTGTGCGGGCAAGCGCATGTTAGAGAATTCGAGGCTAAACAAGTCGTAAAAATGCAAATGAGGCTGCGGCGTCTTTGTGCCGATTCACGTGCACACCAGATAGTGGATGTACCCCAATAATTAAAATTACCTCGAATCCTGAACATACCGCCCCCCTTGAAAGACTATACTTAGTCTTTCGAAAGTTGCTTAAAGTAACAAAACTAATATACGAATATACAGACAGAAATTCCCTTCTTAAGCGCAGCACTATTTGTTATCGCACTTAGGGAGTGGGCACAAGCACTTCACTGAACGTTTTGAAATACCTGTGGATGTTTTTACGGAGGCAACGCGCACAACACTGTCATTCCCAGGATAAACTTGAACCACCCGGCCAAGTCGCCATTGAAGGGGCGGTAGGTTGTCCTCTTGGATCAGTACCATATCTCCAACCTGGATGCTAATAGGAGTATCGCGCTTCCATCTGGATCTGCACTGAAGGGTATTTAGGTATTCCTGGGACCATCTTGACCAAAAATGTTGAGTTAAGCGCTGCATCAATTGATAACGTCCGAGCCTATATTCTGGCACGTGATTTAGATCGGGATCCGGAAGTCCAGTTAAAGGGCGCCCAATCAAAAAAAAATACGAAAACATTTCGTGAATCTACAACAATGAGTCTTACCAAGACTAGTCTTAGTAAGACTAAATGTTTTCGTATTTTTAAATTTATTAATAATTTATTGTTATCAAGTTTTTTAACTCTCAATTTATGTCTTTGCTTGCTCTTTCTATAGGCAGATGCAGTAATGTTGCATAGTCGTCAATAACATGGCATTTTAAAATGATTGGCATATATAGACTCGCATTCTCGTGGATATTTTTTACAAATATATGATCAATGCATGTTGATGAATTATTGCTAACGCAAGTAGGGCAATTTATGAAGAATATAAAGCCATGTTCACTCATTATATGTAGGTAGTTATTGCTATGTGGACTTGTTCTAAGTATGTCAATATTTGTAGCTCCAATAAGGATGATGTTATCATATTTCCTTCTCTATATATTTTGCATATATTGCTCATTTTTTCAAGTCTCAAATATATTTTCATTTATTTGGACATCTCTTATCTGACTATCAAATACATTATCCAAATCTGTATTTCTAATGTTAGGAGTTACTGGTGCGCTTATTGCTTTCGCGGTCTCAGTTTCAGAATCTTTTAATTTTTCCACAGTATATATTTAACCTTTAACTATAAGGTTAAATATTTTTATATAGGCGGATTGATTATTTAACCGAGAGTTCTTAAGATGTTTGCGAAATATTTTATTAACCACTGTTATTGGACAATCTTTGTGTGTTTCTTGAGGTCCAAAAATAATTAGATTTTTCTTTTCTGTCTAATAATTCAATCTGTTTTTTTTAAACTTTTAGTTTTCCACCTTAAGTAGGTTTATTTTATTATTCGCCTCTGTAAGCTTTTCTTGAAGTCCGTCTATAAGTTACAATAATTTGTCTGTTTGCTTATCTATCGTTTTAACTAGTAGTCCATAAAGTTTATTATTTGTCAAATATGCTAAATAAATGCATACATATAACATATTGGACATTTGAGCACTTATTTCTGATATTTTTCTTAAAACGTTGATTTTTATTAATGGCTCTTTTCTTTAATCGTTTAGTTACTGCTGCTGATTATTTTTATTTGATTAAGCCAACTTCTTCACAAATACAATTTGGAACTTGTATAATACCCTCATTCAGGTTGTGAGAGTAAATGAATCCAACTAATTAGAATAGTATTTCTAAAAATAGGACTTGATTTGAAGAAGTATACTTTGAAAGGCGTGCAGCATATTTCAGTTTATTGGTTTTTAAGCAGAGTATATAATGCAGATTTAATTGACAAAATTAGGTTATTTATTACTTATTGAATCTCAGGAAGTAATTTTATATGAAAATTCAGGATGATGAAATTAGAATATTAAAAAATAGAAGCATTATAATTTGTCTTTTTCTAAGATATTAAAATTGAATTTTAATAATCCATAACATGATATTCATAAAACCTTCCATCGACAACAATTTAATTTTACCGAAATTAAAAATTAGGGAGATTAAATACAGCCATGGTAGAATTGAAAAAAAATGTTCTGAATATTAGGTAATTGTAAATTGTAAAAAAATAATGAATACATACCAATTCAGCATGTTTATAAGCAATATTACTCATCATTTTTTTATTGTATTAATAGCTACGCCATACGTATCTCCTAATTATTTACGCTGTTTACTTTTACCCAAAAAAGTTTTCCAGAAATTCAGTTTTGACTTTTTAAAATACATTATTCAAGTTAAAATTGTAGGCAAATCCTACTAATTTTAATTGTATTTCTGCCAAAAGGACTTTATTTGGAATAAGTATTACAAATATTATAAAGGATGTGTAACATAATTCTGTTTTATAGTTTATTACGTAAACACCGTATATAACTTTTGTTGGATTTGCAGGTATAGCAAGTTTGATTCCTAGACTAGAAGAATTTTACTATTAAATCTTAAAATTTACTCTTTATTAGGTTTTATTCGCCCTAAACCTTCGTAATAGAATAATATTTCTATTAAATCTAAGTGCAGCATACTTTAGTTATATGATTTAATTTCTATACATAATATATGAATGAAGAGAATGGTTGCGACTATTTAAAGCACTGTCATATTTGTATTAGATTGATCGGGCTTTACTTGGTGAATGAAACTACATTAGCGCGAATCTGAAAAGTCCTATTTTCCATGACTTTGGCGCATAAATCAGGCTGTATTTGACCGATGACTTTAAGGGCCACTGTCGTTTGCGTATAGACCTGCGACTTAAGAAAACTCCACCAGAAAAAGTCTAACGGAATCAAATAGCTCGATTCGGTGGCCAGTTTATACCACATCACCATGTGAGATGACCGTGCTCTCAAAACGCTCGTGTATAATGTCCAATGTGGCATGAGCTGTATGGCACATAACGCCGCCCTGTTGAAACCACATGTCGGTAGTATCCATATCATTTAATTCAAGCTAAGAGACCTATAGCGCTTGCCGCAGACGATGGTGGCCTGACCAACAGAGTTCTCAAATAAATATGAGCCAAGGACGCCGCCAGCCCAATATCCAAAAAATTGATTTTTTGAGATGCATTGGACGCTATGGGATCTCATGTGGATTGGTATCGTCCCAAATTTGGCAATTGTTTGTTGACCTACCAATTCACCCAAAAATGGGCCCGAAGATGATTTTTTTTAATGAAAATTTGGGTCAGTTTCCAACTGCCCCACGGCTCACTCAGCGAACAAACGTATTGTCTATGGTCGTTCACCTTCAGTTCCTGGATCCGTTGAATTTTGTAAGGGTGCAGGCCCAAGTCACAATGCTTCTTGTAGCGACAAGAAATTGACCGCTTCGTATTCTCCTGCCACTTTCACGGATAGTGGCGATGTTTTCAGCAGATTCGTCGTCGTACGGATGTTGGTCCATTGTTTACTGAACCGGTAGACTCCATTTATCCACCACTTTGCGAATAGTCCTCTTGGTAGAAAGATTATGGTGATTGTATGTTGCCCGAACAGAACATTTATTTGATAAAACAATTTTATCATTTGCACATGTTGTTGAACCATCCATCCATGGTTATTTGGTAAGACGGCAAATGACAGCCAATTCGACCGATCTAGCTTAAACAATATGGCCGCTATTAACTGTCAAAGTCCAGAATACACTATTGAAGGACTCTGTATCTAGTACACATTTTTCTAAACGGATTTGAAATTAAAAATTATATTATTGTAAGGGATTTAGAATACACAAGCTTTAAAAAATAAAATTAATTATTACTTAATTAATTAATATTTAATACAATTATTATAATTTAATTAATTTATGTTTTACTCTCAATGTATCTCGACTGAATACATATGAATATGTATATTTTTAAATATACGTTAGTAATATAGGACATACGAATTACTATATTTAGCATAATATGATAATGATAATAAAGGGTTCATTATCCAAATTACCAAAATAAAATACAACGGTAAAAATAATAGAATAAAAGTGTTAAAGAATAATTTTGGGTGCAATTTAAATAAAAAATTGGTTAATATTTCAGGCGACAGCTTCGGGTGTAAAATGACATAATGCGGGACGGCCGGCGCGCGGAGCTGTTTCGCCCTACGCCCTACGCCCGTCCGCTTTATACGGTGCAATTTTTTACATGTTTTCCCATTACCTTCGCCGCAGGGAAGGACAGAAATAAAATAAAATAAAAAGTGCATGTTCCGCGAGGTCGTTGGCAATCGGAGCGCGACGCACCCCCGAACAGATCCCTAGTAAAATCCACCCCGGAGAACAAATCCCAAGTACGAAATTTTGCACTTGATTTGCGCTTGCATATGGTTAAGAGAAATGGAGATGGTGGGAAATGAAGCATGGGGTTGCGGGATAGTTTTGGGGGCCGCATGGCTCCGGGCCCAAACCCGGCATCTGACCACAAGTAGCGCGCCCCAGTCCCTAAGAAAGGCTCCTTTTGTCGGATGATTTATGCTGTTCCATAACATAATTCCACAATATGTCAGTTTTATAATGTTGCCACCAGATTGATTACGAGTTCTCTTAGATTTTCCTTTTGTTGTCACAAAAGATCTGTAAGATGCAACTACCGTTTAATAATTCCGCTTACTATGTATTCTACAAAAGACCTCTCTAGTGTTTTACCATAGAAATACAAAACTCATAAATAATAATGATACAACTTTTTTCAATTAAAATTCAAATTTTATTATATGAATATTGAAATAAACAAAATCTTCAAATAAGTTACGTTTTCCTCAAAGAAGTTCCTATTTTTGTTTGCATAATAAGTATTATATTGCACCTTGCATTGTTGTATATTTGGAAGGATATAAAAAATGTATTACGATAAAAAACTATAGTTATCGTTCAAAATTTATAATATTTTTTAATACTACAGGGTCCGCCAGTGAAACGGGAAGATTTGAGGTGAGGTTAGCAGCTCGTGGCGAAATAGTAGAAAGGTCAGTTGCTGATCTGTTATAACCTACATGGTCTGAAATTTAGTTTTCAATATCACAGTATGATGTGCGATATAGGCCAATGGAATTATCGGTCCTTATTTCTTCAAAGATAAGGATACAAGTATAGTGACATTTAATTCGCAAAGATACGTAGCAATTATTCGGAACATCCTCATGCCTGAATGAATACACGATGTTTCAGCAAGACGGGGTAATAAGCCACACTGCCCGAATCTCAATGAATGCTTTGTTCCAAAGCGTGTGATTTCTTACATAGGCCCCCTTGATCTCCCGACCTAACTGTCAAATTGATCCACACAGGAAAATCCCAGTTCTCAAACAACGGATTGGCGACAAGATTGCAGCAATAACTGTTAATATGCTGAGAAGGGTTATGCAAAATATTTAATCTCGACTCCAAGGATGTTTAAATATCAACGGAGGACATTTGGGGGATGCGCTGTTCCAAAAAGGTTTTAGATATTGTAAAACAAAGGGCCACTATTGTATTTTCCATTAATATTTTAAAAATTGTTAAAAAATAAGTCTTTCCCAATAAAGTGATTTACGAAATCTTCCCGTTTCATTGGAGGACACCGTATAAAGTTTATATTATATTGCATGTCAGCTAAAATTATTATAACGATATGCCTTATTATCCCAATTTCATATTATCAAAACTACACTCTAATACACCTCATAAGCCAGTATTTTAATTAATTCTCTTAAAGTAAATGTAATTTTTTCAAGGATTGGAATTTGTATATTTAAGAGTTTTTTTCAATAATTTTAACAAATTGTGTAATTAAGGGATCTTAGAATAATGACAATCCATCTCAGTAAATTTGTTAACAAACTAAATCTTTGATATTGGGTCCAAGACAGTCTGGAGCAACAAAGATGAGAATGTCCATGTGATTATCATCATGTCTAAGCATTATGTCACCATGCTTAACACCTTTGTTTGTAAGAGCCACAGATATTTTTATAATTTTATTGATTCAGGATATATAAAAGCAGTCACTTTTTAATTTATTTAACCTATGTTGTGGTAGGTTGAATGTTTGTACGTGTCTTATATTGTACCTAACTTAATGAAATTCATTATCAAAATACGATTAATTTGAAAAATAACTTTTAGAGCATTTTTCTGTTTCTTATCTCATTTAATAATTGCAAAGTAAAATATTTAGCTATATACCTTAGCAGATGTCTTGAGCCATATTCTGTGCTACTAATTTTATTAAAGAATTTGTTAATGTGTTTTATATATAAGCTTGATTTCATAGTACGCATTTTATAGTTTTTAATAAATTATATGAAATTGAATTTAATGTTATTGTGTTAATAATGACGGATTGGTTTTAAATAGTATATAAGAGTAATATTTTAAAAATAGGAAAACATTCTCTAAACCTACAATAATGGGTCTTATTAAGACTATAAACAAATTACTTCCCCGGCTTATACCTCGACAGATAATGAAATACATATATAAAAGTCATTTGCGTGTTACAAATAGCAAAGCTATCAAAGCAACACAAGTTTAAATGTATTTATTTCTGTCAAATAAATTTAAAAAATGTTAAAAAGTAAGTTAAACAGTTTCTAAATAGATATAGTATTAGAAAATATGAAAAACATGGATTGCGCTGATTTAACTATAATAAACTAGCAAAGGTAATTAAATAATGTAATAATCCAGTTTATAAACATCCGCAGACACGTATTTCTATCTCTCATCAATACGTAATATTATTATTAAATTTTAATACATAGACATTAAAGTTATCATTTATAAGAAATTTTACATTTTGATTTGTGAGTTCATTTAATATAATTTCTAAATTTATGCACCGACGCATTTACACTGGCGACCATTGCATTCAATGCGAAATCTAAACTGCCACTTTCCAAATTTTAAAATAACTTTATACGAGATTAAATCCTCTTTATTTTTTTGATTTTGTTGTTGTTAACCAATGTTCTGTTAAACATCCAAGTATGAGGTGTTAATGTATTAATTTGTCAAAAGGCTCTCGACCAGAGGTCTTTCTGCCTTACAATAATATATACTTTTAGAGTATTATTTATCTATCTAGGTTTTCATTTTTTTCTGACGCAATAAAAAATTTGAGATTTTTTTGGCTTAAAAAGAATCAGTTTATAATACACTGTCTGCCCAAACATTTTCATTTATTACACCTTTTTCCAAAGTTGCAGTAATCTCTATTTTAATTGATGAGTAACATAGTGTGCTTCCTTATACTTCGATTTATATTTTTCTAGTCTAGTCATCTTTATAAAATCTTGATGCGAAAATCAATTTTTGAAACAGAGCGTTTACATTACTCAATTTCTATTAAATTGTAATGCCATAATAGAACATTTTCTTCTCTGAACAACTTTTTTGATTTTGGTCGTTCGCCTCGCTAGATGTAACGTTTCTTTGGTACTTTTATTTTTTGTTCGGCATTGAAGTACTACCATTCTTCATGCTTTGTTTATGACGATTTAGTTGCAAATTTCTCTGTTGTTTATTGTTAGATTGTCTTGCTATTATTTATACGACGTATCTTTTCTAAATTGTAAATTTGGTTTAAGGCTTTCCTAGATTTTCTGCAGTTCTTCTTTTTCTAATATCCTCAATACTTAATTTATTAGTGCGGTCATTATTTAACTCCTATGCAATGTTATCTTTAACTAAACTTGACATTGAATATTCAATGTCTGTCGAGGTATTAGCTAGAGAAGTAGTTGTTTCAAAATTAATTTGTTTTGTAGTTTTAGTAAGACTCATATTGTAGATTCACGAAATGTTTTCGTATTTTTAAATTATTATTTAATTTTCTACAACGAACTTAAGGATTTTAATACATTTTTTTACTATTAGGCATTTCAGACACTAAACTCTCGAATATACTTAGGTTATGTGATAAAAAAGGGATTGTACATTCGATGCAGTATTATTTGCGTCAAATTATTTATATCGTCAAGGTACAATAATTTGTAATTACTATTACACTATATGACTACCCTAACATGTGCTTTAGAGTTATTGCGATCCATTGCTTGAGTATTTAATTTTGTTAATATATATAATATGGTAGTTTCTTCTAATATTTGAATTGTTCTTACTTGTACATTTGTTTATTGGCGCGAGTTAATTTATTTGGCTCTAAGAATCTCATTATTCTGTTGATCTAGATTTGAATTTAATTTTTCTGTATTTAGAAGGGTTAGAAAATTAATTTTTGACTGATTTTAAAGTAGAACAGGTTAATATTCCTTCGAATAATTGTTACAACAAGCAAGAAGACATACAAGCAAAGAGAGAAGGAAGAACGGGCAAGATCAAAAAACTAACTGCGAATCGAATAGGTGTTGGCAGCTTTTCGAAAAGGAAGATGTAAATAGCGCGCAAATTTGTAAAATTGCTAGTTCTCTTCTTAAGATGACATATAGCCAGTCGGAGAAATATAACAAGTGAAACAAAACGAAGCGTTTTAATCAACGATCTAATTAATTTACAACTTTGGTCCTGTTTTCTTAAATTCGAAAATTACATTAAAAACCACTTCTTTAACAGAAGAACTGAAAAACTGTTTGTTAAACTTTGTGCCACTAATGTGGATATTTACTTTACGACAGTTTGTGGTTTTTCTTAAATTCCTTTAAAAACCAAATATTTTCTTTTATAAACACCATTGGAAAAATTACCCATTTTTTGTATGATTTGTAAAAATTATTTTAATAATTGATACAGCGACAAACATTATAGGTTCAAAAGCTTTTAGTGAGATTTAGTTGATCAGAATAGAGTATTTACCTAAGATCTTAATTGTGATACCGTTTATTGTTCTAAATGCAGAAAAAACTGTTTCGAATATTATTAAGATATTATACTATTTACGTTAAATTTATATTTTACGAAGGCCATCAGGAGAATACTATTCGTTTGGGAATATAAAGAAGGAGTACATATTAACAAATATTAACGTTTTATTTGCAAAGAAAATACCTTTATATTTCTCTACATAGTCACCTCGAAAATTAAGCATACATACAACGTTTTTAACCGCTCACATAAACAGCGAGACGTAACTTTGCACACAGACAGCTGAAACACAACTGAACATGTTAGCACACATCCGGCTACCCTTTTTTTAAGTGCTCCACGCGATTCAAGCGGGTACTACTATTTGGGTATCACTCGAAGTTATACTGAATCAAATGATTCGTATAGAAAAAAATAGTATGATAGTTATATTCACATTTTATTAATTGTGTTAATAAAGTTCTTTGGTGGCAATGGTAGTGGATTTTGTTTAAATGGTTCTTTTTGCCTGAGCCTTCATTAAGAAGGATCACACCTAATCTTTGACATAGCAATACTGAACAGGTAAGTTTATTCCGAAACGTATACCTGTAAATTGTTATTACACAATTCATTAATGGATACGAGTAAAAATTGATAACAGTAGAAAAAAGTCCCTTGGATTGGTGGCTACAATACATGAACCAACAAGAGTTACTACAACTACTGCAAGTTGCATAGATAATGTACTAATAAATATTCAGCATACTGAATACAGTTCGTATAATGTAAATTGCAGTATTAGTGATCGCGACTGCCAAATATTCGCTCTGAAAACCACAATATACTCTTACATGCGGGATACAAATATATCACAAAAAAGATTAATAAATAATTTTAGTATTAAATTGATTTTAAATGATTTAAACGGTGAGAACTGGAATGAAATTATTCAATCAGAATCGGGAAGTGTGAACGACACGTATAAAAAATTTCACAGCAAATTACTTAAAATTGTAGATAATCATTGTCCCTTAAAAAATAAACAAAAGAATGTACAATATATACACTATCCATCTTACATAAATGACATAAAAGATATTTTATGCATTTTTGTAAACACTATGTTCCAAACGGGCGTCTTTCCAGACCTCATGAAAACTGCCAAAGTACTACCCATTCATAAGAAAGGTTCGACCACATCACTGAACAATTATCGGCCATACTATCAAATTGGAATATGCTATCTTAGAGCAATTATGTAAATATTTTCATATTAATGGTTACATTCGGCCTGAACATGGTTTCATCAAAAACAAAAATACAAATAGATGCGATAAATAATTTGCTTAATCGTTTGGCCATGGCCCTGAAAAATAAAGAAAATTGTGCAGTTAGCCTTTGCGACCTATCTAAGGCCTTTGATACACTATCACATTCAATACTACTGGATAAGTTGCAATACTACGGTATCAGATGTGTAACATTAGAACGTATTACCTCCTACTTATCAAATATCAAGCAATACGTCTACTACAATGGCTTATTGAACTCGTCTAAAGTTATTTTGAGAGGGGTGTCACAGGGGAGCATACTAGGCCCTTTTCTCTTTATAATCTACGTTAGTGATTTACCCTATACTATACCAACTCATGTTGTCCATTACGCCGATGACACGGCAGTACTAGTTACGGATGTTGGAATGACAAATTTGATACTGAAAAGTGCACTAGCATTGGAGACAACAAATGATTGGTTCACAACCAACGAACTTACACTAATATTTCTAAGAATATTTTTTATGTTGAATAAATGTATACTTACATGGAATAAATTTATTATTATTAGAAACAGGATTATGGTGACCGTTACTATGTGGTATTTCATTTTCAAATATAGGATGAAATAAAACACTATTTTCTATGTTTATACACCTGTATAAACATAGAAAATGTTTTATTTCATCCTATATTTATTATTATTATTTATTATTACAGTTTAAAATTTTAGAAGAACAACCTTCTAGAATTGAAATTTTAACATACAAAACAATTGAAATTTAATAAGGAAAAATTATTTTTAAATTTTCTATTAATATGTTTTTAATGAGTTGGAATTAAAAAAAAACATAAAATTTGCTTAAAAAATAAATAAATATTCTAGAATAAAGAGAGATATGCTAAAGTGCTATATATTTTTTTCAATATTACCTAAAAACGATCAAAATGTCCACTAGATCGCATGATTTGAATATGTAATATTATTTGTTCCTCGCCAAATTTAATTATTTTCGGTACACCTTATTAAGTTTTTAAGCGTAATTTAAAATTGATTAACCTATTTATTTTAGATTATCAGTGAAATATTAGCTTTGGCTTTTGTAATTTTATGATTTTAATTTTATTATTTTAAATGTTCAATTAATATATTTGATACATGTTAACGCGCTTCTTTTGTATAAGTATTTTAATTTTAACTTAATTTTATGTAATTTCTTTTGTAAATTGGTTAAACCGTCCAATAAATATATTATTATTATTAAAATATTGCAAAAAGCATAGTTAAGACCATGATGAAAAGTTTGCTAAATAGGGAGCAATTAATAATAAACTGTTAGCTCTGTTGAAATAAAAAGGATTCTTAGAGAATTACATATAAATTAAATTTAAAAATAAAAAAAAGTTAGACAATTTTCTAAAGAAATATTGTCTTCAAATAGATAGAATTTTATTTAAAAAACTATTTGTTAACAAACATTCAAAATTTTCAAATGTAACATTTATTAATTTAATTTTAAAAATAAAATAATTCCTTAACATCTTTGAAAAAAATGCTTAATATTAGAGAATGTTAAAAAAGGAAATAAAGTTTCCTAAATATACTTCAAGAAAATAAAATAGAAAAAACATTTCAAAAAATTGTTTACAAAATATAAACCAAAATTCATTTGGTAAATACTTAAGTTGACAAATAATGTTAAATTATTGATATTGTTGATATTACGAGTAAAGAGTTAGAGAAATAATTATTATTTTGAAAATAATAACTATTTTTCTACAGAAAATAAATTGTCTGGTATTGGGTTGAGTCATATGATATTTCGGTTCCGACCAATAAATGCTTACACTTGTATTTTTAACTAACTATCTTCAGTCCAATCATCTAACATAAAACCATATGACAGGTACACTTCAGTTTTCATTTAAAAAAATGCAAGTGAATCGATGAATAGTAGTCGTTGTAAAACAGTGGTTGAAAAATGAAAGAGCAAACCGAGGAATATCGTTATGTTTTACAGGTTTACTTCAGAAAAGGGAAAACGTAATGCCAGCCCATAAAAAGATATGTGCTGTGTACGGCAAAGATTGCTTAACACGCCAGTGCTAAAATTGGTTTGCTAAAGTCTGTTCCGGTAATTTCAATGTCAAAATTGTGCACGTTCAGAAAGGCCAGTTAAAGCCAAAGTCGATAAAAAATGGATTATTCGAAGAAAACTACTGTTACACGACTTGAGAGGTCGCAGAAATAATAAACATTTCTCAAAAGACCGTGGATATACATTTGTACAAGCTGGAATATGTTAGTAAACTTAATATCTCACTGGCGATGAGAAATGGATAGTTTTCGATAATGTCGAGCGAAAACGATCATGGCGCAAATCTGTTGAACAAGCTAGAACCTATTTGAAAGCAAATATCTATCAAAAGAAGGTTATGCTTCAATTTGGTGGAATTGCAAAGGCCTCGTGTATTTTGCTGCTACCACAAAACCAAACCATCAATACGGTTGTGTACTATCGCCAATTGAACAAATTAAATGAAGACATCAACGAAAAGCGGCCAGAATTAGCAAATCGTAAGGGGATTGTGTTCCACCTTAACAAACCACACTCAAGTTTAGTGACCCTCCAAAAGTTGCTGGAGTTTTAATGGAATTTGATAGACCACCACACTCATCTAACCTTCCGTCGCCCGACTACTATTTGTTTCGATCTGTGCAAAACTTTTTGATTGGTAAACAATTCAATTCACCATTGACAATGGTGTCAAACAGCATTTGCTTCATTATTTTACTGAGAAAGCCTAGACATTCTTTGAACGTGGCATCATGATGTTACCCGAAAGATGGCAAAAAATGGTCACTACATAACTGAATAAAATTATTTCTTTCTTTAAAAAATCGCATTTGGTTAATATAGTAAAAATCGAAATGACTTAAGACTCAATCCAATAGATATATTTTTAACACTTCTTCGCCTTAAGAAGCCACAGTGTGGCTAAACAATTGTTGCGTTCTAAAAAAGCAATAATAAAGTGTTTTTGAAAATTTAAGTGATTTTTACTTTAACAACAAAACAAGTATGGATATGATTCTTTTGATAAGAGGAGCGGAAATCCATTGTGGGAGATATAGTAAGGTAATATCAGACTCTTACCGGCTAAAACCACTCCTCCACAATCGCGTGTTTTACCAATCCAGGACCAAAAGGTCTTCTCTAGTCGGATATCAACTGAAATAACGCTTTACACAAAATTTTTATAAAACAACTTATATCTTATTTTAGTGTAATACTTATATTGCATTTGCATAATTTATTGTTATATATATATATATATATATATATATATATATATATATATATATATATATATATATATCTTTATTGACAAATATGTACAATAAAAATTAACATTTAAATAATAAATAATTGATGAGATGTTAGTATGTTAATATGTCAAATGGCTATCGACCAGAGGTCTTTCTGCCTTTATTGTTATATATTCAATTATTTATTTTCTAAAAAAAATCATTATTTTTCTGAAATTGAAATTTTAAGTACTTAGCTGTGTGGAGTAGAATTCGTATTCACGATGTTGTGTAAAGCAGTAATGTTATTATTTCCTTAGAGCGTAATAAATTGTGCAGCTCAATAAAAGCGGCCAGTGTTGTTTCCAGGTGGTAGGTGGTCTACACCAAATTACTTCAAATAAAAACAGTGCCACCACCGGCGTCATAAAGGAGAGGCTAAATCTGAAATTTAAATAATCATTAAATGTCGTAAAAGCGACGTAAAACTCGCACCGAGCCAACTTGAGCACAATAAAGAGCGTGTGAAGCCGGAACCCACATATTCCATTTCTTGACGAATAATACTGATCCCATTTTTGTGTGTAATTTACGTCGACATGTTGTTCTTTTTTTATGAAGTATCTCTGCTTTACTACATTGTTTATTGTTTTTATGTACATACTAGTGACTGTTTATGCACTTGTAACAATAAAAGTATCTAACACAAAGGTGGTTTACTACTCAAATTTACAGTATTTATTCACGGTCTAAAAGGCTTATTCAACATATTTATAGTTTTAGAATAAATAATATGTTAAGGAAGTAATAATATTTAAATAAAGGAAATAAAATTAGTCATCACAATATTATTTTAAGCTATTTCAATGCAAAAACATAATATTTGTACAGCAGATTAAGTAATAATGATAAATTATTTAAGTAAGTGATAAGTATTTAATCGCCGAATTAATATTATAGTTTTATTATTATTAATTAATTGATCAAAAATGTATATCGATATTCGTGTATTAATTGCTGCATCTAAACACACATATAAACTGATATAAATAAATTATAGTGCTAATATCTCTATAAATCAATGTTGAGAGATTTTGAAATATGTGTGCTCTTAAATTATTTAACTTTTGTCAGATATATTTTAGTCACTGGAAATTTATTTAGTTCATTTTAAGAAATAGAAATTGTACTTTGTTGATTTATTTGTGGCTATTATTGAATTTTGTTAGAACATGCATTAACATATATATACAGTATTTTCAAAAAGTAGATGCATCCCAAAACAAATTAACGCATTTGGATTATTATCAACAATATGCTGCACATTACAAAACGCTTGTTGTTTTACCACTGTAAGAAATTTTGACGGTTAAAGCTTCAGAATGAAGTTGGAACATAAACCATAAGAACAAACTTTATTATTTAACGTGATCAAACACTTATGAACGAAAGACCCAATAAAATTCTTAGAAAGAGTGCTCATTCGGATTGAGTCTTTAATTTGTCCGTTAAGCCACTTTACCAGACCATTATACTGAAGATGGTTGTGATGAACACCGAAAGTCCAGGAGAATTCCTTCCAAGTGTTAGTTTGGGACTGCTGGCCTCGGTCAGTAATGTCTGTCGATGTCGTTCCAAAGCGTGTATCCCAACAGCTTGGAAGTGGATTGGAAACGGAATTTGTAGTAAATTCCAAGGCACAAGGAAGGTATCTGTTATTGTTAAAAATAGGCAAAGATCTGATTATGGTGATGTATATATCGGTAAACAGTTTCACAATGGATGACACTGTTAGACGAAAAATGTTGCTTTTAAGACACCTCAAATAGGACACGACGAGAAGTATAATGTTGTAGTTTATTCTGGGCCATACGCAACTTTCTGCTACTAGACGACTCATTGCATGAGCACCCGGATGCGTGAGTGGCAAGTCTAGTCTGCTTAAGCCCCGGTAGTCACTACAAGGGCGCCAAGAACCAGCTGATTTTATTGCCGGGTATAACGGCGTTGCCCAAGGGTTAGCTGAAGGTTGAATACAAACGAGATTGGGTAACTTCTTTATTACCTCTTGGAATTTTTGCGGCAACTTTCGCGGTTTGGTAAAAATATAAGGACCTACGATCTTGATATGATGTACATAATGTTTTACTGGGTCTAAGAAATTAAAAGGGAATGTTAAACAGGAAATTGTTGTAGTAATCTTGAATAAATTGAATTTAGTGTTGAAGAAGAATTTAGTTTTATTGGACCTAATGCTTTCCTTATTAATGGGTTGTGGGAAATCAACAACGATGTTAAAATGCTGAAAGAAGTCGGATCCCAGAAGTGAATGGTTCAATGTTCAATTCCAAGCCGATGTTTACTCGTTTTACCTTACATGCAACCCATCGCGGTTTTGTCAAATAGAAGGACCTGTGATCCATCACATCAAGATCACAAGTCATTACACTGTGTTTTATTGAGTCTGAGAAATTAAAAAAGGATGTTAAACTAGAAAATTTCTGTAGTAGTCTTGAAAAAGTTGAATTTGTTTTTGAAAAAGAATTTAGTTCTGCTGGGCCGAAAGCATTCTTCAGTAACCGGTTGTGGGCAAAATCAACAATGATAGAATTGAATCGTAACATGTAATATTCATTTCCAATCCGATGTTTGATTATAGCCTAATAACTAAAGGTTCCGGTCACTCATTCGATTGCATTTTCTTCTTTTTTATTTCAGCTACAATTATATGCGCCCATCACTGGCGTTTTTATTTTGGTTTTCTCCTAAAGTGGTGTCACTTAGCGTCCCTGCATTCCGGTCTCTGTGGTCCTTTTGTGCACCTGGATGTTTTACTCCCTGTGTACACCTGTGTTTTCTATGATGTCCAGGAGTTTCTTCCAGTGGCTGATCTTTAGCTATTTTACAGGAAGATGTTGGGGAGTTTACTTTTCTACCAGACATCCACCGCATAGAGAGCTTTTCTCAATTCCTATCATATGTTTGTACTTATTCAGGTCACAATACCCAGTGACTTGTCATTTGATTTTTCTTAGTTTCAATCTGTTCAGGTCATATGAATTCACCTGCTGCCCCTTGTTTGCCCAGCAAGTCGGCCCACAAGTATTCAATAATTCCTTGGTCCTTGGATATCCATTCTGGCTGTGCTTTTCTTGTTATCGCCTGTGCGTCCAGCCTGTTTATGCAAATCATAACCAGATTGGTCTGAACTATCAGTGAGGCAAGCGCTTTTAGTCATAATGATAATTGGTCCTTTGTTATGCATGTCTCGACTCCATTACGTGCTGAGCACACCAGTCAATGGCGGCTATTTCGGCCTGGAAAACGGAAGCTTGTGGGTTCACTTACTATGTCCACAATGAATTTTTGTCAAGAGTCTCTCTTGGTTTTTTAATGGCATTGTTATTAGCCGCGAGGACTGTTCTGTACTGCGCCCATTCACCGTTTCTCTTAGCTATGTTAAATAGACTTCTGGTGCGTGCCTTTGCTCTGTCGAAATCCTTGTTCCACCAGGTGACCAGGTACCCTGGTTGAGGTAGGTTTAGTAGTTTTGGGTCAGCTTGCTTCAAACGCCGTATTGATGGAGTCCGTGATTCTTTGCACTATGAAATCTAACTCATGCATTGTTCTCGCTACCGATTCTGCTGGCTAGCAAAAATACTTCTCTGACAGACAATTCCGTCATCCGAAGCAGAACAAGAGGCCAGAGTGGAAGAACAAATTGTGAACTCCGCCCATAAGTCCTGTAAATATTAGTAATTATTAATGTATAATTTATAATTTTTATATATAATGTAGACAGGATTTTGTAAAGTAAAATATAAATACCTCTTTGTACAGGTGCCAGTCAGTTCTCCTCGGGTTTCTGTTTTGGATTTCCGGTGTTTTTTCTGATTCGATATCGAATTGTATATATCGATGATCTGAGAGTGAAGGTTCGTGAGATACATACCAAAGTTTTATGATTTCACTTCGGCGAGGGTGATAGTTAAAAAGCCGAAGTGCAGCTTCTTCCTTTCACTCACTTTCCCCCAAGAGACTTTGTCCATCAGTATGATGTACTGAGTTCTCTTGGGTTTCGGCTTTTCGTTTACTAACTGGCATTTTTAAATAAACTACAAAATGATTTAGATTGCAAAAAATATTTTCAATATATTGTTGTAGTAAATACAAAATTAACTATGTAAAGAGTGATATTTTAAAAGCATTCGGATTTGATTAGAAAAGAACACATAAAATTTAGAGAAACGTATGAAATCTTTATTTGAGTCGATAGAACGATCAATATAATTCAATGTCTAAAGATGATTTTATGTAAATGTTGACCGCGGCTACGCCACAAATGATTCATACGCTGGGTCCAATGTTAGCATACTCTCAGTCAGAAAAGTCCAGCTCTTCCATTCTTCCAGCACGGTACAATGATGCCGCTGGCCCATAATCCACACCAAACATTTGGGGATTTAGGGATGCATTGGCAGTTCTTGCAATGCTTCTGGCTGCTCTTCACACTAAATACGGCAATTTTGCTTGTTCACGTATCCGATAAAAAAGTGGATCTTCATCCAACTTTGCCAGCGCCACCAAAAATTACCCGTTGTGGTAGCTTCAATTCTTGTACCAGCTGTATTTTAAAAGGTTTTACACCCAAATTCTTCCGCAAAATTTTCCACGTAGTCGAGTAACAGAGGCTTAATTGCTGCGAACGGCGTATCCGCCATTGTTGTACGGATACAACTGCGATATTTTCCTCTGTCTGCACTCTACGTATGCGTGTTGGTGGTTTAATGTCCAATAATGTAAATTTGGTGCGAAATTTAGTCACACATTTCCGTATAGCCGCCTCAGAAGGTCGCCTAAACTGACCATAAAGTGGAATAAGTGCACGATGCACTTTCTTAACCGAGCATGAATTTTGATAATAAAATTCAATAATCTGCCAACGTTGTTCGTTTTTAAGTTGATTCATGGTTAAATTATAGACCAAACTGAACATTTTTTAGAGTTGACATGTTACAGGAAAATGCTCACCTGCCAAAAACAGTGTTGCCAAAAAGAAAGTTGCTAAAAAAATGCGCCTTTAATGCCCTCATCTAATTATTTCATAATAAATAGAGAAATTTTGTAATGTCATAATGTTTCAGTAAATAAAAATTAAATTATAACTGGAATGCATCATGAAATTAGAATTCGTCTATAGAAATTTTAAATTGGAAGAATTCTTATTTAACATACCAACAATATAGAAAAAAAGTTTGGTATTAATTTGGGAATATTTGATGTCATGGCATACCAGCAATATAAAAAATAAGATTAATTTTGTTTTGGCAAGAACAGATTATAAAAAGCTTTAAATAATACTTTTATATTAAGAGATTTAATATGATAACTTCGATGCTTTATCCAATATGATAAATGAATAAATTTCAACTACAAATGGTAGAATATTATTATAGACTTATATACTTACATAAAATGTAATATTTAGTAATGTAAAATTTTGAAACAATAGTTTTCTCAAAATCTTCATTAGTGAGTACTATAGAAATTATTCTTATAGGAAAACGAGTATTATGTGTGAGTGATTCTTCGAAGTACTTTGCATAGGAGTGTGGGGATTTGGTAATTATCTTTACTAAATCCCCATACTCCTCTGCAAAGTGCTTCGAAGAATCACTCACACATAATAATAATAAGATTTGATAAATAGATGAGAGAAAATGCAGCTAACTTAAAGAATTTGATTAAATTAGGATATGGGAAGAAGATCAGAAGCACGGGCATTTAACTAAACTATGTATTATTTTCCCAATCAATTATGCCAATTATTATCATATAAAAACCTTGTTATTTAAAGAAAAGAAATATTTTGACTACGTAATATTCTTCATAAATATACCTAAATTGACTACTACTCTTACTGCACTGCTGAATTCAATTCTTTGGATTGTTTAAGTACGTATTTTTTAGATATGTAAAGCACTATATATACAACATCTTTATTACAGGAACTTACATACAATTTTGTTGATACATTTTGTTCTAGCTAATTACGGTTAGTACGTCACTGTCTGGGCTATCGACCATAGGTCTTTCTGCCCTGTCAGAAAAAGATATTAAGAGGTAAAAGTTTGATGCTAGTTAAGTGAACTGTCCAGATGATGCGAGCTAATGAATTCGTGTATTGTGCTGTTTGGATGTTTGTATTTTGGAGGAATATTGGGATTTCGAGGGATACAGAATTTATTGATAAGGGATAGGTTAAAAGGTTTTGTTGCGAATTTTTCACCAATAGCTAGTGTACGTTGTATGATGGGAGTGATTTGTGTGGATTCGTATAACAATTCATTGGATGGATTATGGAGAGGATTGTTGGGGTGTCTTATTTTGGTAAGAGTTCGGAGTGAGGATCTTTCGGCTATTGGATATGATGTAGGGTAGAGGGACGGCATTGGGTAAAAAGGATTGAGCCATAGTCTAATAGGGACCGGCAAATTGATTTGTAAATACTAACGGGGGTCTTGTTCGAAATGCCTTGATTGTACTATTTTGTTAGTTTTATCTTTAGCGATAAATAAAGTAAAAAAAGTGCTAAACTATTTTTTATATATATTTAGGCTTTAGTGGTTAGTTTCAAAACAGCTTATCCATTTTAAATTTAGGATGATGGTATTTGCCATTAATATTATAAATACTTACATAAAAATAAGATTTTTTTTAAACAATTGCTGCGTTCTTCCAATAATAAATGCTTGGTTATTTAAAGAAAGAAACAGTTAATACTTGAAGTATTCCTTACTGAAGATCATTAACTCATCTCCCTTATATTTGCTATTAGCAAGAACCAGCCGAATACCACTTTCCGTCTCAACCTTAGTTTTCGCACAATGAAAGATGAAGAAATGCTGATTACCAGGAATAACGTATCAATACTGTTGACATTATCTGAAACAGAAAAGTTAATTAATGTAACATGCTTATCAATGCCATCGATGAAAAATGCAACAAAGAAGAAATAATGTTCTTTGTATATTTAAATGATTCTTGAGGGCATATTACCTGTTAGAACTTGAAGCCGTAGCTTATCTTGACTTTTTTAAATTTCAATTCATACATATGTAGCTGTATTAAGAGTAAATTCTTACGTATTTTTATCATTTACATTTTTTTATTTTAAATATATTGAAAGGTACCCTGAAGAATATATCGGATATATTTTTCTCGGAATTCTTGGCGAGTGTGTTCTGCTAATAAAATTGAAATTTAGTTTATGAAATATTTTACAGGATTTTCTTTTAAATTAAACCCACATTCACATAAAAACCCATAAAAGTACAAAAATAAACTATATTTTGAGGAATATAATATAATCGTAATTAAAAATAAAAAGTTTTAAGAGACACTAAAGCATAAATAATTAAATATCATCATTTAATTGTGAAACTTTCGTAAAAAACATAAATGAGCACAGGACAGTAAACGCACTGAATAAGGCAAAACTTTTAGAAAACACTCCGAACTTCCTACATACACTTAATGAAGCCGATAACTTTTTCGTTGCCCTTTTTCTCAGTCCGTTCGCCGCGAGCAGTCTAGTCCAAAAACTTAAACTACCCTCCAATTTTGCGGGCGATATGTAAAACAAGTAGAATTACCCCAATTCCACGCACACATAACTCATGCAGATAAAACAGCGGGCGATTAAAACGACTACGAGTGTCCGGATAAAAAAAAAACTCCATATAAATAATCCGACTTGAATTAAATGAAAAATGAGAACAGCAATATACAGGACCAATAACACATAGCGTGCTGTATGGCGCTTTGGCGGATTCTAACTGTAATATCCTGGAGCTATTGTGCAGAGGGGCTGTTGATTTAGTAATTTGATTGTTTATGCCGTCTTTGAGTTTTAAACATTACGACAGTCTCTCATAAATTCTCAATGTTGTAAATAATTTGCAAACGTTTGAATTTTAAACAAGCGAGAAACCAAAGAATATCTTTAGTGCCCTTAAATCGGGAGAAATAGCCATAAATTACGTTCCGGTGGCTTGTAAGGTCTGTGATATGGTGGTGTTTGAGTTGGACCCGCGATAATAATCAGATTATGATCAAATTTGGGTCGGATTAACATACCACGGCCACAACACGTCCCCCGAAATGAGATACTAAAGGTTCCATATAAATCACTGAACATTTTCCAATCGAGATCTTCAGATTAGATTCGTTCCACTACCCTGATCGATTATTTTTTTGTAAGACTTTTTAATGCTTTAAAATTGGAAACGGGACCCTGAAAAATTAAGTGGAATTAATTCGTTCGGATTTCGAAGAATTACGCTAGACAACATGCAATATCTTTATTTTTTTTAATATGCTTATATCCTTTTCAATATAGAATTACAGGATGAATAGAAGTGATAAAATAAGCCTATTTTATATATGATTATTTTAGGGAAATGACAGTCATTATTAAATATAATAGGATTGTATTATAAAATTTATAATGATTGATTTGAAAGTAATTAAAAAAATGTAAATATTTAATATAATTATATTTGTGATGTCAGTTACGGAATAATATAAAGAAAATAAATGATAATAGGTCGTTTTTCTTAGTATATTATTATGCCCAAGATAATCAAGTAAAAATATTTTTGAAAATTTTTAATAATTAAGTTTATTATTTAATTTAATTATAATATGTATTAAAGTTTTTAGTTTTTCATTATATATATTTTAATAATGGTTCTGCTTGTTCAGTTAGTCAAATTAATAATAATACTAAACTCATGAGACATACATTTTTACACTATTTACTTCATTCTAATAAAATCTCTTTAAATTAATTAATTTTACTTATATTCTAAATATATCCCTAAAATGTATCAATTACGATTATTATTGTAACTACCCAATGTAACAAATTATAATAAAGTTGTTTGTCTCTCTCTCTATAAATATATAAATCTAGGTACAAAAATTTTAATTAAGTTAATGTTTAAATATGTGAATATTAAATATTATATAAAACTTAATAGTTAGATACTATAAGATAAAATATAAAATGCTATGGCTTAACATCGGTAGATATAGTTAGTTCATTCATTTTATAAATGCAGTGATTTTTAATAAAATGTTTCAATTCTTAATAAATTGTTTATGTGTTAAGTCTTTAAGAAATTGTGGTAGATTGTTATAGAAATTAATGAATTATATTCTATAGGACTCCTATATGAAACTATCGCTTTGTTTTGGGATCAAATGAGTTCTGTGCTGATATTTTTAGGTTTCAAATAAATTGATGTTTTTTTTTTATTGAAAACAATTTGTGACTCCTATATAAATAAGCTTGCAATTGACATATTTTGAAGTTGTTTGTTATTACTATTCCATATCGCTCGTATTAGCCATTTTTGTGCAATAGATACATTTTGAATATTTATCTGCGTAGTTAAACCCTAGAACTCTATTTTGCAGATTAAGGTTGAATACGACAGTTTCTTTTATGTATGTCATTATCTAGAAATGACATATATTTACCTTATGAATTGTACACAGGTTGTTTCAGCAATTCTTTCGCATTTTAGGGAAAAAAGGAGAATTAAAGAGATACATAATCTTTCTTTTCTGCCAAAAAATCATTGAGTTTTGTAATCAGACGGTAACCTGAAAAAAATATCTGGACTAAAAGGTAGGCGGCTACTTTATTCGCCAGCGCTCCGCACGGTGCTTCCCTACTATCCCTCGTATATAAAGTTTGGGGTTTATTTCTCTTAGTATCGTCTTGCTTGCTTGATTTTATTGCTTCCTGCAGCGCTATTTATATTATTTATTTGCCAATTTATAATAATTATTTACATTTAATTATTAGTGTTACGATATAACTAATAGTAAAACTCAACTTTCCCATTTTACGGTTTTTATAATATTGTGGACTTTTGATATTACATTTGTTTTTAATTATTTGAATAATTATTATTAAAAGATTGTTATCAAAAGTACTACAATAGGATTTACCTTTATTACACCATTTTTTTCCAATTATTTTACTGAACTTTCATAATATTCATATTATCAAGTGTTTTTTTTATTGATTACTTTTTTAACATGAGAAGAATTCTATTTTACAATTATACACTGAACGAAGGGTTGATAGAAAATGATGTAGATACAAACTGTTCATTTTATTTATTTTTATTATTTGTGACAAATAATATTCTCCAGCTTATAGTTCAAGAAACCAATAGGTATACTAATCAATGTCAAATCAATAAATAACAATAACAAGAGTAATCATAAAAACATATGGAAACCTGTAACATTTGACAAGATGAAAATATTTTTTGGAATACTAATAATCATGGGTATAACACGAATCCCAGAAATTAAATTATATTGGTCGAAAAATACGATGTATAAAGAATAACAGAGCTTCATTGCTGCTTTTATTCTTCGATCGTTTTTTGGATATTTTGAAATATCTTCATTTTAGCGATAATAACGTAAATAATACATTAAATCGTCTTGGAAAAATTCAAAATGTATTGGACGAACTAACAAATAGATATACGGGTGTTTTTAAAAGCGGCAGAAATATTGTGATTGCAAAAGTATTATTCCTTGGCGTAATCGTTTTAGATTTCGACAAAATATTCCAGGAAAAAGTCACAAATATGATATTAAAATGTATAAACTATATTTTCCTGATGGATACACAAATATTTTAGAAATTTATGCTGGAAAAAATGGCGTTGCAATAAGAAAAGGGCATCCCCACGATGTTGTAATGAGATTGGCAAGCGACTTGTTAAATGAAGGGCAAATATTCTTTACATACAGCTATTACACAAGTTTAGCATTAGCTGAAAAGCTTCTGGAAAACTTAGCATATATTTGTTGTACAATTAAGTATTTGCCACCTGAAGCCAAAGTAAAGTACAGACGAGGTACTATTAACTTACAAAATTGCAGAGGCACCAAATTTATGAAATGAACGGAGTAAAGGGCAGGATATATCAGATCAACTATCATCATATCATACTTGTTTACAAAAAACAATTAAGTGGTAAAAGAAAGTTTTTTTTAAATTAATTTCGCCATTTAGGCATAAGAGACTCGTCTACCGCCAATCAAATATATTATTATAGGGTATAATTGGACGATCACAATATCCATGCCCGAGCTCGGATTTGAACCTAGGACCCCTCCGACTACAGTGGGCGCCCTAACCACTGTACCAAAGGGGCCGGCTCAAAAGAAATTTGTTATTGATTTAATGTGTAGAATGGTTGCTAATGCTTGGTACATTCATCAGAAATAGGAAAATAAACAAATTGATTTGTTAAAATTTAGAGAACATATAATTGATAAACTAATAAATGAAAAAAGTAAAAAAGCATTTAGTCGAAAAAAGAAAAGAAAAACAAGCCAGAGACATTATATTGAAGAATATGAAGGTACTGCAAGAAGAAGCGCAAGAAAAAGATGCATAGAGTATTACAAAATAATATCTGCAAAGCAAGGTAGCACAATTGCTAAGTAACAAACCAAGAGAGTTATGACTGTTTGCCCACAATGTAACATAATTATTGAATTTACAACAGTTTTCTGCAAAATCTTCAGTTTGCTTTGAGAAAAGTGCAAATTTATTCGACGCCATTTAATTTTTGCGTATAGCTACAAAAAATCTGTTATTGGATTCTGAAGATAAATTATTTGAAAATAATATGAAATGTTTTTTTCTTAAATTTAACAAAAACTGTAGAATTTACACCAGTTCTTTTCAAAATTTTCAATTGACGCCGTTATGATTTAAGTATATCCCCAAAAATATCTAAGAAATGAGAAATAATTATTTCTCTGAGCATTACTGAACCATTATCTCACAAAACATATGCAAGTTATAACAGGTAATAGTTAACTACTCCTCGTACTAATGCACCGCCAGGCATTGAATTATATAACTATTAGCTACTGTCACATGCCCTAAATCACATTACAAGTATAATCCTACGTATTACGAGCTGTTACCGTTTAAATGCTGAGAGCAGGCTTTTTACGTTGTGCTGATATCGTCTTTTAGACGCTTCACAAGATTCTAAATACAACGGAAATATTTTATTAAATGGATTCATTCTCGTGCGGGCCTTCCACTTGGAATGTCCCACGCAATAGGGATATAGCTTTGCTTATGAGGTGTGTTACAGCGAAACACGTGTTCAGGTATTGCCCTTCTTAATAATTTCGTGATGTGTCCAAAAAACGTGCATTGGCACGACGTACTAGATGCGCGATAAAATGATTTATTGTCACCGTAGAAATAATCAGTGGCGTACAGAAAGCGTAAAAATCCGTGTACCACCGGTTTTTTGTATCCTCACGAGGTGGTGTCGCTTGGCGTCCTTGCACTGCGATCTCCGTGGTCCTTTTGTGCGCCTCTGGTTGTTTTACTCCTTTTGAACTCCTGTATCTTCTAAGAAGTCCAAGAGTTTCTGCCAGAGGATATTCATTAGCTCTTCTACAGGGAGCATGGGCTTCCCGAGTTTCGCCTTGCGTTCTTGTTTGTATGCTTCGCAAGTGTAGGTGTTGGGGAGTTTCCTCTTCTTCCAGACACCCACGGCGTAGGGGGCTTTTCTCAATGCCCATCCTATGTTTGTGCTTGTTCAGGTCACAGTGTCCAGTGACTAGTCCTGTGATTTTTCTTAGTTTCAATCTGCTCAGTCTAGACAGCTTCAACCACCACCGGTGTTAACGTGTTAAGATCCACAAAAATAACTAATGTAATCTCCTTATGTTGTAGTGAAACTTCTATGCCTGTTGTGAAGCTATGAAGTACATCCACAGTCGATTTACATGGTTGATAGGCGTTTGCCTATAGAGCTGGTTTTTTTATTAGGATACTGCTCTTTGAATCGTTATTTATAATTTTCTCCATGAATTTTAGGAGAAATGAAGTAAGGCTAAATGATTGTTAGGATTTGATCCCGTTGAATGGTCTCCTTTCCATTCCATTGAAATATAGCCTGGCCTAAAGGTAGCAGGCAGGGGACTACTATATCTCACCCCTGCTGTAGCAGTGCAGGGAAAATGTCATCCGAGCCTCGGTTTAAAGGGTTTAAAGCTACTAACTGCGCATTAGTTTCTATATTTGGGAATGAGTTTACGAGCCTTGCTTTTAATTTCTCAATTAGACAGGAATTTGCTTTCTTCTGTAGATTTAGCAGTGTTTTCTTGGGAGTCCAGACATGTTGAGTTCCTTAACCCCTTCTGTATTACTCTCATCAGGCTGTTTATTAGCCCTATGCTGTTGGAGTGACCTTTAGACAGAACTTTGTGGAATCTGGCTGTTGGAATTGTATCACTAACACTCTCACAGAACGTTTTTTTTAATGTTTTCTCTTTGGATTTTCTCAACTTCTTATTATATTCCTACAGTGCCTGTCTATAAGCAAATAATTACAAACTAGGTATTGTATAATAAAAAATATAAATATAAAACTATAAATATATTCTGCAATCTGTTTCTGAGAAAAACAGCACTTCTAAAATACTCAATCTAACATACATAATTAACATTAATACTATTCTGATTGGTACAATTTAATTATTTAATTGTAAATACAAAAAGAAATGAAAAGAAGAACCCAAGATTTAAAATATACTATAGATGCAAACGAAATTTGGCGACAAAAACGAAGATATACTAGGGTCATTCAATAAATAAACTGAAAGTTGTACCTCCAGGTACTTCAAGTTCCGTATTTCTCTTCCAGGTGGACGAAGTTTCAAATCATTCCAACAAATGGCAGAGCTGTAGTGAATTTTCAAAATTGCGTTTGTTAGTGATCCACATTACAAATAGCGAGCAGTGATTGAGTTCTTGATTGCAGAGAAAGAAACTGTGGGAATTATCCATAAACGTTTGTGTACAGTGTATAGAGATTGTGCTGTCGATAGGAACACTGTCGGGAGGTGGGTGAAGAGAGTTAAGGCGTCAGAAAATCCAACAACTCAACTCCAAGATCTGCCACGATCCGGGCGTGTCTCACCACTCCAGAGATGGTGAGGCGCGTGGATGTCATTATTCGTACGGACCGCCGCATCACAGTGCAACAATTAGCCTCACAGCTGCCAGTCAGCAGTGAGTGTGCAATGATCGAAACTCTCGGACATTCAAAAGTTTACACAAAATGGGTATCAAGAAGTCTCACAGCAGAACACAGTATGCAAAGAACAACCATGTCATCTGATTTGTTGGCGAGGTTTGATGCTGAGGGGGAAGCGTTTCCGTCCCGGATTGTGACGGGTGATGAAACCTGGGTGCACCACTTTGAGCCGAACAGTCAATGGAATGGCACCATCCTCAGTCACCAAGAACGAAAAAATTGAAGTCAACTCCCTCTACTATGAAACTCAAGGTTACAGTTTTGGGGACAGTGAAGAGGTCATTCTTGTTGATGTGATGGCAAGAGTGGTAACCATTAATTCTGAAGCATACGTGAAGACCGTGGACAAACTCAAGAAACGTTTCCGGCGTGTTAGGCATGACAAGAATCCGGCTGAAATCTTAATCCTGCACGATAATGCACACCCGCATACAAGTCTCAGAACCCGGGAACACCTAACCAAATTGCGCAACATTGCCCCATACACCCATACAGCCCAGATCTGGTACCGTCAGACTTCCATCTCTTCGGACCTCTTAAAGACAGTTTGCGTGGAAGATCGTTCGATGATGATGAGAGCGTAATTCAAGCGGTGAAATCACAGCTTCGCGCACAGGTCTAGAGTTGGTACCGGCAGCGAATCCAGGCACTTGTTTCACACTGGCATAACGCCGTACAAGTTGATGGAGACTATGTTGAAAAATAGTACGTGTAGAAGAAACATGTAGCTATATTGTCATTAAAATTTAACATTTTTAAATAAACAATTTCTAAAAAAAAATATGGGGCATTACTTATTGAACGACCCTCGTACATAAGCTTATTATAAGTAAAAATCTTTCAAAATTGTGTCTTCTTCAGGAGAAGAAATGATACAAAAATGTTACATTTAAAACTATTTATACTAAGTGTGCGGTGGTGAGGTCGGACCGGTGTTAGAATAAGTTCAATAATGGTGAGTTGGACAGGTCGGTTTGATCATTTAATAAATTTCCCGTTCTTTTTCTTTTACTGATTCACCAAAGTGATTAGAATATGAACTTTCAACAACTAACAGCCTCAACTATTCAGTTATTAACAACGCTTAAATTAAAACAGCTTTTAGAATTACCATTTACTAATGATATTAAAATAGTAACAACCTAAAAACAAATGTTAACTTCAGGTGTGAGAATCCATTGTTTATACATGAGGATAAATCTAAACATAACAAAACTAATGGGATAATCAAAATAAATTATAAATTAAGCTATATAAATAGAATATATCTAAAACTACAAATGCCTAAAGATAATCATTGAAAGCAACGAAACGTCAGACAAAGTATAAATAGGGATGCTATAAAGCATAATGAAATAGACCTTCTTCATCAAGAAATATATACAACATCTTTATTAACAAACAAAGATACAAATAAACTAAATATAATACATGTGTCTCGTCAGTCTCTCTCTGATGATGATGATGATGGATAATGTGATGCGATGAATTCGAATGTTGTGAATGAAGGGGTTCTTTATTTTAAGATCATGTTGAGATTTCTGCGCAAGTAGTAGAGGGAAAGAATGTGTTGGTTGAAGGTATTTTTGGAAAATGTTTCGTATAAAAGGCGTTCATTGGTGAATAACACAGGTAGAGTCATATAGGAGTTAGTTAGAAGAATTATGTAGAGGATTGCTGGGGTGGCGAATTTTGGTTAAAATTCTTAGGGAGGATCGCTCGCTAACTTGGATATTGTGGATAGTAGGATTGCAGGAGTTGGAAAAAAGATTAGTGCCATAGTCAAGTAGAGGGCGACAAATCATTTTGTAGATTTTATCGGCTGTTTTGATGGATATATCAAGAAATATTTATCCAATAGAAAAATAGAAATAGTAAGAACAATGATGAAATCAACGTTAATATATGATAGTCCTAAGTTTCGCAGAAACACTTATAAAAGATAATTTCTCTTTTCAACTGTCATATCTACAAGATTAAGGTATGAAAATAAAAAAGGTAATAAGAAGCAGAAAAAGCAGCATTTTCTGTAGAAAAACTAGAAGAATAAAGAGTTGAGCCAATAATAATAATAATAATAATAATAATAAACTTTATTCTTCTTTCCAAAATTCAGTACAGGAATAAACAAAATAAATTTCTTGATACATGAAATCAAACCCATGTCATATGGATCAATTTTGGACACAAAACCTGAGACATATAGTATAGATAGTGGAAAGTAGTAAACATACAAACAGTTAAAGACAAATATATCACTGAGGCTGTAGAGGAATTAATTGAAGAAGAAGTACACGTATATTCCATTGAAGTAATTAAAAAAAAGCAATAGAATTCTTAATTGGAGGTGAAAACGTATAATTTAAAAATGAAAATTATAGCTGTCTGTTAGAAAGAACTGGAGGATGTGATTGTACGATAATTAGCTTAAGATTATGAACATGTTGGGTTGTTGTTAAAATAAAGCATAAGATATTATTTCACACTTATTAATGTTTTAAGTAAATTTATACTGGGTATTTGTGTCAAACATCTTCTGTATACGATTTCAAAATTTTTATTATTTTTTTTATATCCTACCGATTTTTGTCATTTATCTATTGTTGCTTAATAATTTCCTCTTTATTATATCAATTGACACAAACATATAGAAGAAAGTTTGCAATTTGCATATAAGTTTGGTTTCCTTATGGATAAATAAATAAATTCACATGAAATTCAAAAATGTAAATATAATTTCTTGTTTGTTTTTAGACAAATAAAATTGATTTATCTAATAAAAGTAATCTCATATTACACTTTCATTGCACCAATATTCTGAAAATAAGTAATATTTGGATGGTATTTTACTGAAAAAATAAATTGTATATTGGTTAAGAATAATATATTAATAATAAACAATATCATAGGAAAAATAATTAAAAATAACAAAGACAAAATAAACAGAACTTAATATAATGAGGTATATTTCTTAACTTGCAATAACTGCCCTAAAAATTACGTAGGACAAACCGGAAGATCATTTATTGACAAAATAAAAGAACATAAGAAAAACTATGAAAATAATAAAACAAATTCAACATACGCTAATCATTTAATAGAAGAAAACCACCAATTTAACAACGACTTCAGAATACTACATATAGCAGAAAAAGGAAAAAAAACTGGATACACTGGAAACGATGGAAATCAATAAAAGAAAAAGAACGGGAAATTTATTAAATGATCAAACGGACCATTCCAACTCACCATTATTGAACTTATTCTAACACCGGCCCGACCCCACCACCGCACACTTAGTATAAATAGTTTTAAATGTAAATTCTTTGTATCATTTCTTCGTCTGAAGAAGACACAGTGTGTCGAAACAATTGTCGCGAACAGCAAAATAAATATTTGAAAGAGTTATCGTATTTCATTTACGGGAATTACAAAAGTGATTAGAATATGAACTTTCAACAACTAACAGCCTCAACTATTCAGTTAAGTTAATATTATATATATAACTGATAATTATATTTGATTCAGTTATATATGACTTTTTAGTCAAAGATTATTTAAAAGCAGACATAGATCCAATTATATATGATAAAACCAAGACTATTGGCTATTATAGGTTCAATATCTTAGTATGTATAGAATATGAGCTAGCAGACCGAATAATTTCTAATGGTGGTTGAAAAGGCCTTGGTAAAAAAGAAGATATAATAACCTACATAGGGATGTGCTTCCTTGCCTATTTATGTGTTGTATATGATGAATTTCCTTAATAAAGTGGGTGTATCAATACAATGTGCAGTTCTTTTGATGCATCGAGTTTCTCCTTTGACTGTTTTGTGTTTTAAGAATTGAGCAATTCCTCCTGCTTGATTTTCTTCGTTTACAAATGAGGCTAACAAAATATTGTCCGGAAAATGTTCCATCCTATTACTACTTTGTCGGTAAGTGAAACAAAACGTTATACATTGACATCTATTCATTTTCAACTTTACATTTCTGTGTGATTTTCGATTATTTAGATATACTTATCTTATTTGGTTTTAGTAACACATCCTGTAATTAATAGAATCACCAATAATTTTAATAGTAAACTATTTTTATTATTAATGTCATAATGCAATAACCATTTATTATATATAATATATGATTTATATACTTATTATTCTTTAAAGAATTTAATTTATAAAAAAGCTTTTAATTCTTTCTAATATCAAACCTGAATCAAATCTATATAAATCACATTGGCATAAATTCCAATGAGCGCTTTTATATATTATATTCAAGGATATAGGGGGTACAAATAAATATTGCTTGCGTTGACATAATAATTCGAATCCTTTTTATTTCATTCAGAATAAGTCATTAAATTAATTACATTTTAAACCATATTTAATTTTAACATGTACCGTAATTATGTTACAAATTGTGTAAATGTTTAAGTTAAACTTAAGACGAGCAGGGTCAAAAATAGATTAGCATAGTAGATGGATTTAAATTTCCCTCTTGTAAACAATTAAAAGTTAAGTAAGACGTAGAAATTCTCGGGATGGAATAACCGCGTTACAACTTACTTTAAAATCTTTTGTTGTTTAATTCATAATGGGTTTTTTGACTTGCTAATTCTCCGAGCAAGAAGTTTCAAACAATAATAATTCTTGCATCAAGTAAATATTTATTACACAGCAGTTATTTTTATGGGATTTGTATTCCACAATAATAGCAAACATCATTTGTGTTTACTTTTTTTAATATTCGGGTGTTTATGTTACATTATATTTCAGCTTCATTTATAAATTAGGGTAAATATTTTCTTGCTCAGTTTGTTACGATATATTATATTTTCAGAGGGTAACCAATGTTAAAATATTTAATAATTATGATGAATTAAATTCCCACTTAACCCGTTGTGAAACATATTTATGTTAATTAAACACTTGGTTTTGTTTCACTATTTTTATATATCTCCGACGAATTTCAAAAAACCAAGTGTTTAATTAACCTTCTAATTATTTTATAATTATTTACTGTTGATTTACAAATAAAATAATAAATTGATTGCTATAGCTTTGAAATCTTTAGGAAGTTTTAAACACTTGCAACGTAATCGTGCCACTTCTACTCTCATATCTATTTAACAAAGAAAATTATTGACTATTAAAAGGAATTTAAAATATGTTTATAAAAATCTTTACCGATTATTTAAACTTTTTAATCCAATGTCTTTACACATCTGTAATATAACTAAATTAATCAATGCACTAATAATTTCATTTAGTGATATTATCTACATTTTAAAAGTATTTTGCTTTTCCAATTTCGATTCCCTTACCATTTTTAATAACAATTGAAATGCTTCCTATCAAATGGAATTTAAGCAAGATGATTTAAATGAAGATAGTTGGTTAAAAATGCAAGTGTAGACATCTATTGGTCAGAACCGAAATGACTTAAGACTCAACCCAATAATATGGTGAAAATACTTTTTTTTTATTTTTGTGCTGACATTATCAAGTAATGGGATAACTGCTTAGGTTCGTATGCTTCATTTGAAAATATATTATACAGTAATTAAGGTTTCAATTTTCTCTGTTTCTTCCTTATTAATTTTGTAATTCTCTTTTTCTCGTAACCGATCTTGTTGGCTATTTCATAAATGGTACTGAGTCCTTTCATGATCATGCTGATATTTTTATTTTTAATGATTGAAATAAGTCTTTTGGAATTATAGCGTCGCGACGCTATAATCCATCTAGCACCGACGCGTCGGTGCTAGATGGATTTCTAAATATGGAGGACTGATTTGCTATTTTCTACCTTAATAAATAAATACACCAATTTAATTTTACCATTTTTGTTTTATTTTCATAATGATTTGCTGACATTTGGACTGTTATGTTTTTGCAGTTGAGGATTGAAGCCATCCTATAAATAAAAATGGTGATATGACTATCATAGTAGTTTCCCTATATTTTACTTGAAAACTATGAGGTTTATGCAAAAGGTTATTCTTAATAAATTTTCACATTTGAATTCTCTACAACTATTTGTAATATAAATTTCATGTAACTCTAATAGTTTATGAGCAATTCGCAAACATTTCATTATTTTCAATTTTTGTTCTCGAAAGTTAAGAATTTTATGAAAATCATGTTTTTATTTCAAAAAAATCTCATTTCCTTTATCTTTTGTTGGAAAAGTTATGTAATATTTTTCATATTTAAAAAATATCGTTATAAGCAAAAAACCGTCTCGAGAAATATCCACTTCCGGTTTTTGAATGTTCACCAGCTACAGTTATTAACGATTAAACCTTAAGTTTAAAGTTTCATCTCAAACGGTTTATTCGTTTTTGAGATATAGCGCCCACAGAAATTTTCATGCTCAACAATACTTCCCCTATATAATTTATGTAGGGAAAGTAAAAAACATCGTCTAAATATCTGCACTAGTTGTTTGCATTCCCCTGTCTGTTTGATAGTTTTCTTCTTAAATGACTATAAATATTTTTGCAAAGAGTAGTGATATTGTGGCTTCCGTGGGCAATTCATCTTCCTGGGCGTAAAATTTCTTGGCGAATCTATTAGTTGAAACGAATAAGGAGGCACTTAGTTAAAAATACATATTATATTTAATTAAAAGGTGTTTGTGTTTGTTTCAAATGTTATATTTAAATAAACACTACAACTGTCTCGCTACACTATTACTTCTTCTGGATAAGAGTGAAGAATATACGTTTAAAATTTTCTAAAATACTATGGTGTTGCTATCAGGATAATAATATTTATTAGAGCTGAATTGGATAAATCCCGTCATTTAATAGTTATTCTGTTTTGGTTTTATAAATTTTGAGGTTTTCTATTAGCGGCAGTTTATTCTATTCTCTATTTAAGTCTTCCGGTTTGGCTTATATATTGTTTAGAATAGTCACCACATGTAGGCACTTATTCATTTCTGTAATTAAAATACTTGAGGTGTATTCTTGATTATTGTTTTTAGTTCCAATACAGGTATAGATGTAATAAGTTTCTTTTTACATCGAACGATGCGGATAAAAGGGAGAGCGACGAAGTCACAGTATAAAGATCCTTGATAATGGGCCAAATACACCTCCAGTGATGGGAGGACTAGCTCTCCAGCCACCCTACTTCTCTAATATAGTTGAGGATTAGGAAACAGTCCTCCCAGGTTGGCAGGTTTTGGCCATGATGTCCCCAACAGGGTGTCTAGTTAGGATACCAGTCAGGGATTGTATGTTTGACCTGGATAGATTAACGTAATATTAGGTAACTTTAGCATTGACTGTTTAAATTGTGTTTCTGAACTGAGTACAAGTTGAAACTCTCTTCCACCTTGTATTGTGTTCTGCTAGTCATGTTTTGTAGTATGTTTGAGAAATTGCTTTTATATAGGGACACAGACCTCTTGTCAATTTTAAAAAAACGCTCCCTCTCTTGCTAGAGCATCCGCCCTATTGTTCCCTCTCGTGTTTGAGTATGCCTTGACCCAGAATAGAGCTATTCTGATACCTTGGAATTTATTAAGATAGAAATACTGGTTTTACTATGTGTATGGATACACAGTGCAGTCATTTTTTAGCACTATCAAGTATTCCTATGAGATTCGCCTGTATCATCATAGAGTGTCAATCCAAGGCTTTATGTAGTTCCAGATTTAGTAAATTAATTAGCAATATATGCATGCATCTGTTATCTTCTTCTTGTTTACTCCATCTGAGAATATATGTATTGTAGCTTCAGGAGCCTTAGATTTTTGTGAAAAACTATTAGCGTAACTTTTCTGTTGAGTGTAGGTCTTTTTGATAAATTCTTTATTTACACAGTATACTTTCTGGTAATTTGTTATTAATGTAGGTGCGTATTTTATAAGATAGAGATTATAAATACTATAAAATCGTTTGCATCAATATATTTTCTGTAGTATGATTAAGTGTGTGAGTTCTGTTTAAGGTAATACCGGATGTATAAAACTGGAGAACTGGGTACTTTATTAGTGAACTTCTAAATTACAAAAGTCACTGTTATTGTTCTGTTTGACAACCCTGTTTTCAATGCTACCTACAACATACCAACATACAACATTCCTCCCATAGCAATTCAAGCTTCAAAACGGGTTGGTGGTTTCCTATTTTGTGGGGGATTTCTTCTGGGGCTGGCTTTTATTAGATTTTCATCTTTAACATTCAGATTGGTTGTTTTCGATTCGGACTGTTCAGACACCTTGTTTTTCTGAATCAGTTCCTCGTCGGGTAAGTCGTCGCATACCTTGTTCGTTGATGAAGTTGGTAAATATAACACTGGATTCGAGATCTCCGGTTGGAATGAGGTAACATCATGATTCCTTGGTCTCAGTTGATCTTCATGTTTCCGTTTTATTTGATTATTTATATCTACCAAATACGAATAGGTTCCATTTTGTGATTTTATTATCCCAGGTGTTGATCCTCTGCCTATTGGATTATTTACCCATACTGTCTATCTGACTTCGAATGTTGCTTCTTTGGATTTCTTGTCATGATAAAATGTCTGTTTAGCTGTTTCATATTCTTGGTTTCTTGACACATCAGGTTTGATATTATCGAATACTCTTCGTAACGATCGGCCATAAATAAGTTTACTGGGAGATCTGCCTATCGATCGCTGTATTGTATTTCGCTGAGTTAGTAAGAATTGTTTTATTCTTAGATTAAAGTCATCTTCTTTACTACTTGCGTTCATTCGTTTTTTGAATATCCTTACTACTCGTTCAGCTATGCCGTTTGATTTTGGACCCGACGGGGTTACTTTTATATGTTTTATGCCGTTCGTTTTACAAAAGTTTTCAAAATCGTTTGACGTTAACTGAGGTCCATTGTCTGATACAATAAATTTCGGAATTCCAAGTCTAGCGAATGTATCACGTAGTGCTTTTATTGTTTTCTCGGTAGTTATACTTTTTATGGGTATAACCAACTATCGTGTAAATGCATTTATTACAATTAAAAACATTTTGTTTTCAAAAGGTCCCACGAAATCGATATGAATACGTGACCATGGAATTGGTGGATCATACCATGGATAAAGAGATACTTTATTTTGCTTGGAACTTTGGCACTATGTACCTTTTTGAGAATACTCGATAATGTCCTTATCGATGTTCGGCCAATACACATGCATTCTTGCCATTGATTGCAAAGCACACATACCTGGGTGTCCGTCATGCAGCATGTCTAATAGCTCGTGTCTCTTCTTAAAAAATGGTAAAAGTTCGGGCCTTAAATACCTTTTATCTGGCCTATAAGATGTAATAAATTTTATTACTTGTCTTAGTGTTTAATAACTTACTGTTTTATCATACAAAGTTCGTTCCTACTTTTTCGTTCTCTGTTAACTTTATATCATTAAGTGGCAATCTTGATAATAAGTCTGCTGGAGCGTTACCTTTTCCTGGATGATATGAAATTGTATAATCGTAATTGTTTAAAATCATAGCCCACCTAAGAAGTCAGTTACTTGCTATTTTAGGTGTATTTCGATGTTTACTAAAAATTCTTTCTAATGATTTGAGATCTGTTAATAAAGTGAAATGTCTACCATAAAAATATTGATGAAAATTTATTACCGCAAATATAACAGCAAGTGCTTCCTTATCAATTGTTGCATATCTAAATTCGACATCAGAGTTCTGGATTTATAGGATATTAGCCTAAACACATTATTGCCATTCTTGTGAAGTGTCTGATGTGAGGTATATTTCCATTGATGGGTCATAATATACTAATGTATCCGTAGATGTTAGTTATTTCTTGAGTGTTGTGAAACTTTCGTTATCTTGCTGAGTCCAATTCCACTGTATTTCTTTCTTAAGTAATCGATGTAAAGGAACGCATTTTACGTGAAGATTCGGTATGAATTTGCTATAATAAGTAATAGATCCTAAAAATGATCATAATTCAGTTACATTTGTTGGAGTTGGCATTTCATTTATTGCTTGTGTTCATCCGTTAGATGGAGTCCTTCCTTGTCGATTCGATGTCCTAAGAAAACTACGCTGTCTTGTAACCAAGTTTGATTGGTGTGTTTTAATTCCTGCGTTCGTTAACCGTTTTAATACTTGTTGTACTCGTTGTATGTGTTCTGTTATATTTGGAGGTGTTATGAGATAATAAATTGTTTCATCAATTCCCGATAGTATAATATCCATTGTTCGTTGAAAGAATGATGCAGCGAAAGATGTTCCGAAAGGTAACCTTTTGTTACTGAAATATCCCTTATGTGCTGATGTGACCAAGTACTTTCTCGATGCTGGATGCACGTTGGGTTGTAAATAAGCATCTCTTAGATCTATTTTTGTAAATTGTTGACAACCTGCTAGTTGTACATGTGGATTGATAGTTACACGAAAATCACCACAAATTCGTGCATTCCCATTTGACTTAACCACTTTACAATGGGTGTTGCCCATTCTACAATCTGAGTTATCATGTCTACTGTTTCGAGAATACACTCTGTAAATATTTGAGTTCCTCCTCTACTTGTTTCTGTAATGCGATAGGAACCGGTCGAGGTCGAAAAGCCTTAGGTGTTACCTGTGTGTTTCAATATGAATCTTTACACTGTGACCGTTTATTGAACCTAGCTTTCCATTAACAAGTTCTTGATGATTTTTTAAGAATTTATTGGTGCACTGCACCGTCTACTTGTTCCGTTTTTACCGTATTTTTCTTAGTATGACATATTTTTGCTCCTGTTGGCATTGGTAATTTAAATTTTAGACACTAATCTAAACCAAACAATGGAAAATCGTTCCCATCAACTACATACATCTTTAGAACTTAAGAATAGAGAAAACACTTTTACTTTTTTATACCACTTTAAGTTTTATTTTCAGTGACTAGTTTCGACTACACGGTAATCATTATCAAACTAAGTACTTAAATTACGAATAACAACTGTTTATATACCTATTACAAGGCATCGAACAGTGGGGTGTACATTAGGTCAACCTGGTCGTTAATGAGGGAAATTCCGGGATTAATTTTCGCTTTGTAGATTTCAAGGGCTTCCAGTAAATCCATCTTACCTCCTTTTTCGGCGAGATGGATTACCGAAAGTACATCCTTGCCGAAAGTATGGTTTGATTCCAATAAGTGATTTGAAAATGTTGAATTATTTTTCTTTAAATTGAATGACCTCAAATGTTCATTTAATCGTGTTTTAAAATTACGACCTGATTGCCCATGGTACACACTTTTACAATCTGGACAGGTTAAACTATAAATACCTGACTTACACATTTTGTTGATGGGGGTTTTGGCATTAAATATTAAATTACAGGTTTTGGTACTTGACTTAAACTATATTGACGTCTCGTTTTTTTAAAAATATTCTTAATTTTATTGCTAATGGTTCCAAAGTATGTAATTGTTTTGTAAGATTTATTTTCTCTAGTTGGGGGGCTTGCAAAAATATATTTACGGATTTGTGACATTTTAAACTTGTTAATTAATTTTGTGACTATTGAGACCGAATAACCATTGTTAATTGCTATTTGTTTTATGGTGTTAATTTCTTTTTCAAGGGATGTGGGACTAAGAGGAATTTTGAATGCACGGGATATCATTGAATAGAAGCTGGCTATTTTATGTTTGTATGGATGGCGCGAGGAATTCGGGATGATTGCATCTGTGAAAGTAGGTTTCCTGTATATGTCAAATGTTAATTTATTGTTAGTTCTGGTTATAGTTAAATCTAAGAAGTGGATTTTATAGTCAGATTCTAATTCTACTGTGAATTTAATTGAAGGGTGTAGGGAGTTAAGGAAGGTTAGAAATTTGTTAATTTGTCTATCTGTACCTTCAAACCATGCAAGTATGTCATCTACGTATCTATACCACCATTTAATATGTTGTTTTACCTTGAGGGGAGTTTAGAATTACTTTTGTTAGATTATCCATAAAGATTTCGGCTAGCAACGGGCTTAACGGCGAACCCATTGCTAAGCCTTCTTTTTGCATATAAAATTTGTTATTGAAAGAGAAATAATTATATGTTAGGATTGTTTCTAATAAATTAATGAAGTCTGACTTTACTACTGGGTTAACGTTATTACAAACTAAAAGTTTAATTATTAATTCTATGCATTCATTAGGTGGTATTTTGGCGAACATATTAGATACGTCGAAGGATACTAATTTGCAACTATTGGGGATAAAAACGTTTTTAATGTTATTGGTTAATTCTACAGGATTTTTAATAGAATGAGGATCGGCGAAGTTAGTAATGGTTTTGAATATGGAGTTAAGTTCTACTGCTAATTTACGGGCTGGAGAATTAATGTAAGATACTACTGGACGGATGGGGTTATCAGGTTTATGAATTTTAATAAATCCATACAGTCGAGGAGCTCTGGGGTTCATGGGAAAAAGTTGTCTTCTTTCGGAGTCTGAGAATAAGGAATTTTCATTTGTTAAAGATTTCAATTTTTGTAGTAATAAGTTGGTTGGACCTTTCTTAATTTCTAATATATCGGAATTGTGAATGAAATTGTCAATTTTTTTGAAATATTCTTCGTTTTTTAAAATTACTATTGAATTGCCTTTATCAGCTTCTGTTATTACCAAATTATTAGTTTTAACTTTCTTGTTAATTGATTTAATTATTTTAGCATCAAAGTCTGAAATGTTATGCGATTCTTTAATTAATTTAGCTATTTTTGTTTTGTCTATTGTTGATATGTTTGTGTTTTTTGATGCTAACTCTGACTCTACGATTATTCGTAATTTAAGTACTTAGTTTGATAATGATTACCGTGTAGTCGAAACTAGTCACTGAAAATAAAACTTAAAGTGGTATAAAAAAGTAAAAGTGTTTTCTTTATTCTTAATATTGAAATGTACCACGTGAACGCTGATAAGATCCAACCTTTAGAACTTGATTTTTGTTAAATGCTTCAATGTTAACTTCAGTTATACCAAGGGTTTCTATTTCAAGATCTGTGTATGCTATCAAGTTACGTGTAGGTTTCAATTTTTGTGAACCAATTTGTATCCAAAGTCTTCTGCCAATCACTCAATATGCTGCACCTGGATCGTACAGCATGTCGATATGCTTTCTATTTAATTCAACTGAAAGTAGTACCTTTTTCGGACTATCTAAACACCTAATGCTTGTTCTGTTTCTTGTAGAATCCGTATCGTTCTCGTCTGTGTTATTTTCATGCACATAGCTTGTGTTATTTTATTTAAACTGTCTTTGTTTAGCGTCCGGTCGCGATACATACATTTCCAAAATGATTTAATCATCCACACGCGTTGCACTTCTTTTCATTCACAGGACAATCTTTTTTGTTTGAATGTCATTCGTTGCCGCAAAACATACATTTTGTACGATTTTGGGAAATGCTTTTCTGTGAAAACTGTTGTTGATAGTTTTTGTTCTGTTTTTGTACGCGATTCGTGTTGAGACTCAGTTGTGTATTTGTTTGTTCCAGTTTAAGTACTGTTGCCTCAACTTCTGCTAGTGTAGCATCGTATTTCTTGTTGCCACGAATTATTGTTTAATCCGATCACTACCTGGTGTCGTAAACATTCATTTAAAGTTTTGAAATCACATTTGCCTGCTAACGCTCGTAAAATTGATATGTATTGCGATATTGAACGTTGTTTCTACAAAATTTCCACATGCTTGTTGCTGGATATGTTGACACCGTTCCGTCTATTACCTCTCAAATATCCTCGCCAGAAATGGAGTATGGTTAAGTGTGTGAGTTTTGTTTAAGTTAATACCGGATGTATAAAACTGGAGAACTCTGAACTTTATTAGTTAACTTCTAAATTATAAAACATCACTGTTATTGTTCTGTTTGACAACCCTGTTTTTAATGCTGACTAGGACAGCCCAACATACAACATTTTCTTTGTGGATTTATAGCATCCTAGTTCCTATAATTTTCTTCTAGTTTAGATTTATTCTCTTTTATGATATAAACTGTAAATTAAATTACATAAATATCTTTTTTTACATGCTGAATATTTTAATGAATTTTATATAAATCTCAATATATACTGTGCATAGTGTAATGTCACTATCTTTGCACTTTTTGGATATTTATACAATATAATGCTATTTTTCTCTGAATTGTTCGTTCTTCCGATTTTTTTTTTCTTTCTGCAGTTATTTTTTTAATATTGTTAGTGGGTTTTTTCTTGATGCCTGCTCTGTGTCATAATATTTCTGTTTCTAGGGACTCTTCGTAGAAGCGTTTGAGTGTCAGTGGTGTAGGCGAATATTTCAGTACTTTAATTTGATATTGTTGAACATTATTTTGGAAAAAAATCATTTCTGTCGTAAAAAGGTGAGTGTTTATTTTAGGTAGTGAATATTTTTCTTTTGTGTCATGTATGCATGTGTGTGCGAATTCGCCCTATGGTGACTAATGTGAAACTGTTTATTGTTAAATTATCCAATATTTTCCTTACCTCCATGTGAATGACATTTGATGTTTCAATGATAAATCGTGTTGAATAACATTTTCTATTTCTAGTTCTAAGCAGTGTGCCGTTGCTTCTTGTAGTGACCTTTTTCCTCCGTCGTTTTGTGGTTATATTTGATCCTTACTTATTTTGAGGTAGGATTTAACTTAAGATATTCGTTATGAAAGTGTATGTGTATGTATAGGAAATAGGTAACAATAAGACAAGGAAGATAATTACAAACTTAATTAAGTTAAACTGAGGAGAGAAGACTTACCTCTCTCATTAGTGAAAGGGGCTTCTTCTAAATAATAATTACTTTTGGCCGATAACATCATAATCACCTTTAGAAAGAGTGTTTTTTTAATTAGGAATAATTTTTACTTGTGAAAATTTTAAATTATTTTGTAATTGTAATGATCTTTATTTCCACAATTGCTATTTAGGTATGTTCATTAATTAACATAAATACAACAACAACAAACACAAACAAATACATGTAATAATTACTACAAAAGAAACTAAATATTATATGGTAAATTCTGTCATTGTATATGGTTCCATTTCTCATAAATATGCAAATAGATTGTTTTTAAATAATTTAATATCTCCAGCACCTTTCATATAAAAAGCTTCATTGCATTATGGAGGTAACTGTTTTTGCTAATTCTCAGTCGAAAGCGCGTAATTTTACCATACCATTTTGCATAATTATGGAAATGTTTGTGTTCATTAAAAAGCTCCTTGTTGTTATAGTGAAACGCAAGTTAAAATAATTAATCGTTTACACATTCTACGATACGATGCTCGAAAATTTAAATTTAAAATTATTTTGAATTTGAACTAATTTTTGATATATAATAATAATATATTTATAGGGCCTTATTGACATTATCATGTAACACACTTCATATAATTTAATCTCAATGTAGTGTCTACGCGTTGTCCAGGTTAAACAATTGATTGTCAACTATAACACCTAAAAGTTGACAATGACCTACAATGTTTATTTAAGCATACTCTACATTTATAACATTTAACTGATTGACTTATTTGATTTAAATATCATGACTGTACTATTAGTGTTATTTAAGAAAAATGTATTTATATTAAACCATGTTCGATTTGTGACGTACATTAGATATATTAATACCGCTAATTATATTAAATAGGTCGTTAACATATATGATGAAACGTAGAGGCACTAAGATACTTCCCCTAGGAATGCTAGTGTGTGTTTGTAAAACTAAAGATTTAAATATGTATATTTTTAATGATGAGGCTATTACTTGTCGAAACTCCAGAATAACACTGATACAGTTTATGGTTTCTGAATGTTTTTAATATTGTACTACGAGTACAGCTATCAAGATGACCGGCGTTCATGAAGTACGTGGTAGTTCGAGCTCGAGTAATTTAATGTGTATTACTGCAAATAACAATAATATAAAATTGAAGCCATGTGCCTGTGGCAGTGTAGCAAAATCGGGAACACAGTGCCCCACATGTAATTCGAATTATCACCCTAGTTGCCTGAAAAAGGTTAAACAGTGTTGTGGAGTGTCGTTAAATGCAAATGGAAGTGTTACTCTAACCACACCAATCCTAAATCTACCCACAACGTCTGTTGAAATTGACTTCAAGAAGGAAGCTTACTTAAATATGAAGGAACGACTAAAATCGGCGAATCGAAAATGAAAATAAATGCCTGCGCTCAGAAATGGAAAAAATCAAGCCGGAAGTCAAACCTTCCGATTGCGCGACATATCAAGATATCAATCCAGAAGTTATTAAAAGATCTACATCTCAAGTAACCAAACGTGAACTAAAAATTGCAAATGCCACCACAGTTACAGAAGAAGCATGCGCATCCGTTAATGAAAATAATCATAACATGCATGAAGTGAGCAAAGAATCACAAACCAATATCGAAATCAATGCAGCCACTACACATGTTATTAAAAATAATCATAACATGCGTGAAGTGATTAAGGCATTACTAAGTAACACAAAATTTAATGCAGCCACTACACCAGTGATTAAAAAATGTAAACACTTCGAAAATGGTGCAAACGCCGATATGTCTGGAACAGGATAATTTGAAGGAGCACATACAACGAATTAATAATGACAACGATTTCATATGTGTTAAAATAAATACTTCATACCCTGTGTTTAAGGTTAAAGCTATAGTCTGTTCGTTGGATCTTCCGTCATACGTCACAAACTATCGCTTCAAGAAACGACGCAAAAACATTCAGTCCGATAAAGTAAACCAAATGCGTTAGAAAAAGAACGCACTGTAAAACTTTCGTCGTTTTTTGAAGCGATAGTTTGTGACGTACGACGGAAGATCCAACGAACAGACTATAATTTCATTCACCACGAAGCATTCACAAATCCAAATAACTGGCCTCAAGGTATAATACTAGAACGTTATATTTTCAGACGGAGAGCCCAACATTGCCCAGATAAGTAATAAATCCCAGAATTATAATAAATTAAATTTATTGTTCCTAAATATCCAATATCTCAGGAATAAAACTAACGAGTGAGATGCATTCTTAGTTACTAATAATACATTTGATATGCTATGTCTGAGTGAGCACTGGCTCAACGAATATGAATTAACGTCTTTGCACTTAAATGAGTTCGCTCTGTGATCCTTTTTTACCCGTAGCACCTATACTCATGGAGGTGTTATGCAATTAAATAAAATAAACATATCTCTTAACAGTCTAGGCAATATCTCCAATATGAAATGAAAAAGACTGCAGAAATATCTGCAGTTTACCTTACTGAGTATAATGTCACAATTGTCACAGTCTACCGATCACCGTCAGATGATTTTCACGAATTTATGCTAATAATGAAGAAAATACTGGATAGAATAAATACTAATAGTAGTCTCGTCGTGGGCGGTGATTTTAGTTGCAAATTTAACTGCAGTGATTATAGATGAACTGCCTTGTGCGATTTATTTACATTATATGGTCTAACCAGCACAGTAAATTTTTCCACTAGAATAAATAATTGTTTGGACAATGTATTTACTAATATTATCAATGGGCATGCTAGTGTGAATCCAGTCGACGTCGGGCTGTCGGATCACATTGGCATACATGCGGAAATAAAACTAGTTCATACTATTACATATAAAACCACACATGTTGTAAGACCTCTTACTCAGCATGGCCGTTTTAAATTATATCATCTTTTAGACAACACAAGCTGGCACTTTGTCGACGTTTCTATCTAATATAACCATAGATGATAAATTTAATCAATTTATATACATCCTTCAAGGATATATACAAGAATCGTTTCCCGAAATAGTCGTCACTTTACGTAATAGAGGACGAAAAGTAAATTGGTTTAACGAAAATCTCCATAAAATACGAAAGTCTCTTTTATTTCTTAGAGATGCAAGTAAACGGAATCATGCTGCCAAACAGGAGTTTTTAAATTTCAGACGTAAATATAATGAAGCATTAAAAAATGCTAAAATATCAGCCAATACTAAAGTAATTAGGGAGTCTGGAAATAATCCTAAAGTATTGTGGTCATTGATTATAAATAGTCACCAGCAACAAGATACAAAGTGCAAAATAGATGCAAATACTGCTAATATCTTCTTCAAAGCACAAAATCTTGTTAAAAACTTGCCTGTAATTGATAAAGATCCTGTTATTTTTGTCATTGAAAACAACTGTAGTGAGAATATAAACTATCTTGAGTTCAATTAAATTAGTAGTGTAACTGTTAGAAATATTATTAGAAAGTTAAAACCTTCTCCAAGTCGTGATACATTTGGACTGAATGTACCTATAATAAAATACATCACTGATGTAATAATATCACCACTTACTAAACTATTAAATCTATGTATTAGACAAAATATATTTCCACGTTGTCTACAACGTGCAAAAGTAATATCAGTGCATAAAAAGGGGGATGCTAACGATATCAACAATTACAGACCCATTTTATTGCTACCCATTTTTTCTAAAATTTTAGAACGAGTATTATTCACTCAAATAGTTGACTTTATGGAGCTTCATAAACTCTTCACTAGACAGCAGTACGGCTTTCGTAGGGGAAGATCGATGTCTGATGCTATTACCGCCCTTACTGAGTTAATATATGAAGTGTTTGAAGAAGGCAACAACCTTTATGGACCTCACGAAAGCTTTCGATTGCGTCTCACATGTTGTTTTGTTGCGAAAGTTGTACTGCTACAATTTTCATCCAAGTAGCTGCAGCATGATTAGTTCCTATCTTGCATATAGACATCAACGAGTCTATTGCAATAATGACACCTCCGAGGAAATAAAAATTAACTGCGGTATACCTCTACTTTTCATTATTTACATTAATGATTTGCCCGGGTTCAATAATAGTGTGAATACTGTGCTATTTGCAGATGACACTACGCTACAAAGCGTAATATAAATAATATCGCGTTTAGTAAAGCGACGGAATGGTTTACAGCAAATCGGCTCACTGTAAATCCAGAGAAATCGACCGAAGTAATTTTTTTCTTGAAAAAAGATACTGAACTGACTGAGGCAATATTCTTAGGAGTTCAATTGGACTCAAAATTAACCTAGCATTCGCACCAGCAGGTATTGTCTAAAAAACTATGTAAAGGCGTATACCTTCTTAGGCAATTAAAAAATTTGCTGCTCACTGATGCTGTACGTGCAGCTTATTTTGCGGTTTTTGAGGCTCATATTGCATATGATATTCTATCATGGGGCCATTCTAGCATAACTGGTAGAATATTTGGCATTCAAAGACGTGCTATACGCGTACTTGCCTCACTTGAGTATAGAGCAGAGTGTCGCGAAGCTTTCGTTCACCTTGGAATCCTAAAACTCCCTTGCCTCTATATATTAGAATGTCTCACATATGTCCGAAAAAATGTGGATAACCTACAAACTCACGGCCAAAATCATCAACATGATACAAGATCTACCAATCTCATATTCCCTCTATACCACCGATTGGGTAAATCACAAAATGCAATTAGATATTATGGACCTAAATTATTTAATATTTTACCTAATTTAATTAAGTCACTGCCCCTGATTGCTTTTCGACGAACTATAAAATCATATCTAGAGATGCAGGGATTCTTTAGCATATCAGAATGTCTATCGAGTAATTTTGCCGGTCTAGTTATATAAGTTTTAACCTGTTTGTGATATTTTAAATGTATCTATTTTAATTAATTACCACCATTCTAATTTATTTTTACTTACTTCTTCACATGTTGCTGCAAACAAGTATATACTTTTTATATTAACAGCAATATTTACATTTTTAACATAGCTAATATTTTTAAGTACGTTTTGTATGAAATTCACAAAACGAATGTTAAAATAATTAACATTTTTCTGTTAATTTCCAGATTTTATTCTTTTTGTAAAATTCCATGTTTTATTTTTGTTATTACGGGTTAAAAGTTCATTGGTCATTTTTTTTTTAATTTTGTAAATATCATTTAGATTATTAAATACTTCCCTAAATTCAGGTTTAACTTTTGATGCTGTAGAAATAAAATCTAACATTTTTTGTATACAATCATTAAGATAATAAACAGGGTTCTAAACAAGGGATGGCACCTTTATGGTAATATCTTGATTTATTCGGTTTACTCGGTGATTTAATACTTCAATATAAAACTTGTTTCCCTATCTCCAACAGCTCTACGCTGATGAGATTCTAAATAGATCGAAACCGGTCCGTGGCTGTTTTGACAAGGAACAAACAAGTTATTAATAATTTTTTTAGAACCTCATGAATGTTTTTAGTATTTTGTATTAATAAATTTATATCTGTATACCAAAAAATAACAAAAAATTGTTTTTAGTTTAGTTATCGAGTATGTTTTTCTTTCACTTGTTCTAAATCTTATTAGGTAGATAATTATGCCTATCTATTAAAATTAATGTAGAACATAGCAGTAATTTTTATTGTTGTAAGTTTATTATGTTTTATATTTCAAACAAAAATGGCAGGTCGAATAAAATTAAAAGCCAAACAGAATGGATGAATCCATCAGTTTTGCTCCAGATAGCAAAGAAACAATAAATAATATTAGTGACATGATGGAATGCATCCGACGGCCTATAATAATACAGGAGCATAATTTGGATTCCTCGAGGTTTCGAAAACATTTTTTATATTGTCACAATATTCAACAGTAGTAAAAGTTAAGTATCCTCGCGTCGGCCTAATAGAGCGGCACCGAGAGGTGATGTTATCTTAATTGGGCCTCAGGCAAATCGTTTCTTCCCACTCAGCTCGGCTAAGCCCAATCCTTACCATTTGTTAACTACCGCCGTCTCTGCTTTACCGCTTTAATATACGGACCCCCGATTCACTTTCAGCTTGTAATTTACTGCACACGTTGTTACGTGTTTGGAAATTGTGTCGTCCATTTGGATAGAGTAAATATACAACTTTAATTAAGCGTGAACTGGGTCTGGGCTCTGCCTAGGAGTCGAAACTGCCGGCCCAAGAAAATTACGGAGGTATAGGTTATTTTCAATATTTCAAAGAAATGGTGTCCTAAGGTATATTTGAAATAAGAATTTGTTTTGGTTTTCAATAATTTATTTGTCTTTATAAACTAGTTCATTCCAAATGTTCATGTATGTTGAAACGTATATATGAATTATTGTTATTACTTGTAATATTACTTTATTTTTCGGTAAATCGTAATAGGTTTTCTTAAATTTACTTTTATTACTTCAATATACTATTTCTTGATTTATCACTTGGTGAAATATTTTAAACTATTTTAAACCTTCATCAGTAATAGATCAATATACTCTTATTAATGGAAATACTAGATAAATAACTGAAATTAGGAATTAATCTGAATACAAATTTATTTATTGTCTTCCATTTATACATAATAATAAATTAACAAAAACGATAAACAAATAAAAATCACAGATTTAACAAAATTTAATTGTTCATTTAAAGTTTTAAAAATGATCAATAAAAATTGTTTTTCACGTCGCTCTTATATTTTAATTGTAACTAAATATAATTTGACTATAATTTTGCATTAAAGTAGAGCAGTGAATACCTTGTGTAATCTATAAATTAACTAGTTTACATTTTCACCGAAAGACATGGAATGTTAACGCAATAATATACCTGGAACATATATTACAGTGTGTTGGGCGAGGTGAAGCCCACGATGATTTTTGAAGTTTTAATTGAATGCCAATCAAGCCACTTTAAACGGACCGCGCGTGTTTGTTAAATCCGAATATTTTACCGAGTAATTGCCCATTTGGATTTATGCCCTTATAGAATAATCATGAATTCGGCCAATATGTTCAATAATTGGACCACTCTGTGCGCGATATATAAATCAAAACCCTGCATGGAATATGCATTGCATATCCAGCCATCAATTATTCTTTCCATTTCGGGGAATGGCGGAATGCACCGTGTCTCTTCAATAATAAATAACTTCTTCATTTACATTCTATTACAGTCTTCGGATATTGGTATTAGAAAAGGAGCAGGTGAGTTTGACGAACGGTTCTTCTTCTGGGCGAACAGGGTGGGCGGCTTTTTTTTCTCGCTGTGGAGTAGAGTGGTCATTAGGGAGATTCATTTTTTATGCGCCGATGGATTTTTTGTCGTTTTCTTTCACTTTGATGCCCATTCATGCGCAAGAGCTTTGTTTATATTAAGGGAGGTGTTATCGTTTTCGGCCCCATGCAATTAAGGAATACCTCAACACTTAAGGGATTTTTAGAAGACAGAAAAACTTTATTTACCTAATCTCTTTATTATTTTATCGTGAATAAAAAAATAGGGTACACATTTAGGGTAGAATGTTTTAATTCGTGTTTATTTTTTACATGTCTTAACATTAATATGTAGGCCTATTCAACACACCTTTCACATAAATTAGTTAATTTATAATACTATACAACCAGATATTGTATGTACTTTTGTAAATAATTTAATGTATTCCGCATTTATTAAGAATTTACAATTTAATATATCAGCAAGAGAGTTAAAAAAATCATACAAATAACAGTGGCCCCAAATTCGACAACACTAGTTGTAAAGAGGAAGGTGGAGACTTGTGGCTGCCAATCTCAACGATTTATTTACATTTATTATGCACAGGAATAACACTTTCAGGTTTCTAGCCATTGGAAAATATACCACCTTTAAGGATTAGGTTAAAAATTCTGGTAACGAGTACACATAATACGTTCGCATAATTCTTGATTAAGAATCCTGGTTTTTTGATCAATTCTCAGGTTAAATTAGGTTTGATTTTCTCCATGCTTCTCAAGACGATACAAGATGTAGAAGTCACCCACATGAGAATATCTACTGTAAATTTCATTAGACTATACATTTTGTACTTGTGTTCTTTGTTAATCTCGGTTTCGGATCGTCTAATAAAATCATTATAGGCAATTTTCGATATATACTTAAACTGTTTCTGTAATTATACTAAGAGTATTTTCCTATATAATAATAATACTTTGTCTGTAAAACAAAGTATTAAGTATTAATATGATATAATAACATGTATAACGATTTAGATGCCTCAGGAATCAACGATAATATTTTCTTATATCTGGTTAGGTATTTTCTATACGCTATTTTTGCTACGGTATATACTTTCTTCACTGCACTCTTGATGAAACGAAATTATAGTATTAGGTAATTTCAAATTGAAACACTTGTTTAGTTGCATATTGTAATATTTTGAGTTATTTTTGTAATAAGTATATTGAGAATGGTCGTCATTGACCGAAACACGTGTCAGGAAACTGAATATTACAATATGAAACTAAACAAGTGTTTTAAATTGCTATTTTTGCTGTTATTTTGTCTTAGAAGTTTAATTATTTCTAAATTAAACCACGAAGAATAACTATATTTACTGTTTCAAAACTTTCATCCTATATAACGTTAACAGTAGCTCCAATTATAAATATTTTGTCCTAATCAGTATTACATATATCCATATACAATTAATTAAAATTTGTTTTCTTGCAATTTATATTGATGTCCAATGTCAAATATGGGAATAGTAACTTTGCCAGATAAGATTAGGCTTATCTGAAGATCCTCCTGTAACACTAGATAAGGTGAATTCTCAACTTTACAATCAATAGATGACGGTGCTATGACTAAATCAAATAGTCTGTAATTTAATTAAGTACATCATGAGTGCAGTATAGATTTGAATTATTGATTTCAAAAACTTGTTACATTCATAAGCACTAACTAAAGGGGTATATATATGGCACTACGCTCCTTGTGGAGCTTCGCCGCTTCTTTTGAAGCCCTTACAATCCTCTTGGTGAGGTGGATTAGTCCTCATTAAATAGTCTATATTATGTACACGTCCTAGAATCTTTCATATTCTTTGTTATTTCTCTCCATGCTTTTCCACTTCGTAATTCCTAGTCCTCTTATATCGTCTTCTACCTCGTCTTGCCATCTACTTTTTGGTCTTCCCCGTCCTCTTTTTTTACTTGGTGGCCACTCCATCTATCCATTTTAATCTCATTGACTTAATTATTTGCACAACATCGGATCCTCTAAGTTGGTCTACTATTTCTGCGTTTGTTTGTCTTCATATTTCGCTTTATCCTGATTTAATTGGTCCTAGAATTTTTCTCATTATCTTTCACTCTATAATTAGTAATTTATTTTAATCTTGGCGTTTTAACGACATTGTTCTGCGGCATATGTTAATACTGGTCTTATAATTGTTTTAAATATTTGTACCTTCGTTTTAGTGTTTATGGTTTTATTTTGTTATACTTTTTGTTTGGCATAGTATGCTTTGTTTGCTGCTTGTATTTTCTCTTCTATATCAGTATCGCTTTCGCAGTTGCTATTTATTGTTACGCCCAGGTATTATATTTTTGTCACTTGTTCGAATTCATGACTGCCTATTTTGATCTTTCCTGTAAAGTTATTTTTCTCAATACTCATAAATTTTGTCTTGTCTTCGTTTATTTTTAAGCCCATTTTGCTTCCTTCCTCTATTATCTCTTTTAGAATGTTTTCCATTAAAGATCGTTGCTTTGTTACTATTACGAGATCATCCGCGTATGCAATGATTTGACTACCTTTTGTTCTTAGTGTGCCTCTTTTGTTGTTTGTTTCTGAGGATGTACTCCAGTGCAATATTGAAAAGTGTGGCGGACAGTGATTCACCTTGCCTAACTCTTATTTATATCAAATAAATTTGTGTTTCCCTGATTTGTCCGTACTGTGGCATCTGTATACCTTAATGTGGTTTGAATCATCGCTATAATTTTTCTTGGGATTCGGAAATGTTTTAATGCAATGATTAATTGATTTATATTTACTGAATCGAATGCTTGCTTAAAATGTATAAATAATAATCTAGTGTTTTCTCCGTTGTTTGCTTAATGACATGGATTGCGTCTACCGTTAATTTCCCTCTAACAAAACCGCATTGGTAATCTCCTATGATATTCCACATGTAAGTGTTCAGTCTTTTTTGTACGATGGCTGATTATATTTTATAGGTGCCCTCTATCCCAACCCCAGCAATCCAACCTCCCGTAATATTGAAGTTAGCGAGCGAGCATCCCTTCTTACCCTAACAAAATCAATCTACATCTACCTATTAAACAAATAAAATGTTTATTTAATATTCATATAGGTGTTAATTTTATGTAGTTTAGATAAAATCCGAGTAAGTTCATCATCATGTATATCCTGAGATTTTACTGCATTTGATTCCATTAAAATGTGTATAAAAATACTATTTTATTTTCCATTTTTACGGTCCACAACTTCTTTCACAATTTGTGTGTATCAACTGATTCACGATTAACGTCATTGGGAATAATTCTCCTAATTGCGTGTCTTTTTAGATTATTTAAAAGATTTAGATGATGATGAAGTTTTAAGGTACAAAGGGATGCTCACTCGGTAAATTTATGTTGCGGTCGGTTCGCTTTTCTTGCAGAAATACTATAATTTTTATACATTCTGAAATATTCCCTTTGAAGTTATTTTAGTTTTAATTTTAACAGCGTGTTTTAAAAACTGATTTTTAATGCATAAGTTATGCCCAAGTACTTAATGGAAACTGGAGGAGGAATTATAGTTTTGAAAATTAAGACTTTATGAGGAGAATTATTGGTGTGATGATGGGGAATATAGAACTGTGATTTGTGGGGATTGATTTTAATTCAAATCAGAAAGCCTCTACAGTAGTAATTAGGGCAGTATCATCTGTAAATTACAGGAGGATATATTTGGAAGGATTAAAGAATAGAGAATCGGGTTTTTAAATATCAATGCAAAAAATGTTATACAATTTAGTTGAATTTTAATTTCCTGTGATCTATTATAGAAGAATTGCTTAATAATAAATATGATAAGGTGTATTTATGAGATGCGACTTGTAAAGAGTGGACCAAATAAAACCTACCAATGTTAAACACAAATAAGTTTTTAAACTTTTTGATATAATTATTTTTTTATTTTTGTAGGTTATAATTGAATTCTTGGAAATTTATTATGGAACAATACAGTACAAAAAAAGAGCCAATCTCTGTATCACAAAAATGGTAGAAATTTATCTGATGTATTTCATATATAATTTCCATAAAATATATTTAATGTATAATAAAATTAATCAGAATAAATTATTATTACAAGAGTTATCCGTGTTTAATATTAGTAGGTCTTATTTGCCCCCACCCGGTATAATAAGCCGTGATGCCAGAGAAAGTTAGAAGCTTTCTCGACATTCAGCTGCAGAAACTCTATCTTTAAGTTGAGTATTCTGTGAAGTTAGGGTTGGGATTGTGAGTGGGAAAGAAATAAAAGAAAATATTTTCTTTTTGAGCAGGGATTAATAAATTACTTAAATAATAAATAATTAATTATCGGCATGAAATAAGCAAGTTTATCGTTCCGCGAAATTGCCAGAAGAATGAATCTTCCTGGTCAGAAGAAGGTATACAGCGACATCGTCCGGCTGGAAGATCTCATCGACGTAGTAATGCCCCTGAAGATCGGCTTCTGAGACGAATGGCCACAAACAACTAGGTCTGTTGCCATAGATTAGGTAGAAGCTGTAAATCGCCAGATTTAAATGGCGATAATTTTTCGACGAAATGCATATTTTGGCCTTCATTTTAACCGTCTATTTAGACGTCTTCCACTAACCCCACCTCAGACTTGGTATCAAGAGCGACAGGGTTGAATAATGGAACAACATCGCTTTTAGCGACGAATCCAGGTTTTGTTTATGGAAGAATGGTGGACCTAGAAGGATGCGTCAATATCGAGGAAAACTAAGAAAATTAGAGTTTGTTAAAAGACGCCATACAGCTTTAACACCGGGTGTCATGGCGCGGGATGCAATCAGTTTTTGATTGGAGTCGATACATTGATAATTTCTTGGATCCCGTCGCGGTGATATTTATGCAGACGATACCTAATTGGATTTTCCAGCAAGATAACCCAAACATTACAAGGGCGTTCTTGGAAGAATCAAATTGGCAAATGTTGCCTTGGTCAGCAAGGTCTTTCGACTTAAACCCCATCGAGCATGTCTGGGACATAAATGGTAAAAGAGTTAGCAACATACCCAGACCTGACAACTTAGATGATCTGATACTTCAGTTAGAAGTTGCTTGGAATGAAATGCCTCAAGCAGATATAGACCACTTGATTCTAAGTATGTCTAGAAGGATACATTCTTCTCGCATCGCTGTGCGATGTAACTCATTGTTAATTTTTGATTCTGTTAAATTAAAGTTTTTTTTCTTTTGATAGTTTAAACATTTTGTACCAATGAATAAACAATTATTTTCACCAAGTTTTGCATCAATCGTATTATTCTTTCTGGGTACTTTGCCGCATGTTTTGATTACATTGTATTAATAAATTTTAATAAAAGACATGCTTAGTAGTTATTACTAGAAGCTATTTATTTTGGATTAAGGGGGATTTTGAATGCACACAAGTTATTTAAGATAATTATAACTCTAAAAGTGGATTTCCGAATTGTAAAATGAAAGTTTATCCATAATGTTAATTAGAAGTTTAAATAAAACACTTGGCTTTGTTTCACTATTTTATTTATTTTTAATTATGGTTAATATTTATTCTAAAATATTAATCTTTTATTGTATTATATTTTTACTGTTGTGTTTAATATTTGATCGTTGTTGTTCCTAAAAATTACTTTTAGTAATGGGTGGGCTTAAAGTTAAACATATGCCTTTTTTGCATGTAGAATTTATTATTAAATGGAAGGTAATTGTGAGAATTAAATCTATTAAACTAGCGAAACCTGATTTAACCTCTAGGTTACTTGGTGAAATTCCATAATAGTATATACAAAACACATTATTTAATTAAGTGTTTTATTTACCTTATATCCTACAGGATTTTTAATAAAATAAGGATCTTATGATAGACTTAAACAAAGAAATAGAATCAGCTGATATATGATAGAGAGTTTATATGAATTCACACAGACCAAATAGTAATGGAGCTGTGGGATTGATAGGAAAAATTTATTTTGTTTTATTGTTTGGAATTAAGGTGTTATCATTTACTATAGATTTTAATTTATTGTAATTTTAATAATTGGTTATTAGGATCATTTTTAGTACTTATGAAATTTTCTATATTTGGAAAATATACCTAGTTTTTTCTAATAAGTAACAGGTCCCGCTACCATTTTGATTGCGCGCCATCTTGGTTCTCTGACATTTAGGTCAGTTATTTTTTATTATGGATAAGTATACGCCACTAAAACGAGCAGAAATAGTGACAATATTTATTGAAAATAATCGTTCCATTATTGCCACTCAGCGGAAATTGCGTCAAAAATATCCTAATCGTTCAGTGCCTCACAAAACCACAATTTATTGTTTCCATGCGAATTTTCGACTGTACGGTACGACAGTAGACAGGCCTCGTTCTGGAAGACAACGGACGTCTCGCAACGCTGAAAATGTGGCTCTGGTGCGCGATAGTGTTGCAGAGTCTCCAGAAACATCAATTCGGAGACTTGGTTCCCAGGTACACATTTCTGCACGCAGTTTAAGGCGAATTTTGAAAACTGATTTGGAAATGTTCGCGTACAAAATTCAATTAGTCCAAAAATTGCTACCGAGAGATCGTGATCAACGAGTTGAGTACAGTAATGCAATCCTAAAGCTGTCTGGTGAAATTTAAGATTTTTCGTGTACATTAATAATGAGCGATGAAGCCCATTTTCTTCTCAGTGGCCACGTTAATAAACAGAACAGTCGGTTGGGGAACACCATCCTCAATTAATTCATGAAACATCATTCGTACCAATTTTTTTGAAAATGACCAAGGTGTTGGAGTTACTGTTAATGCTGAACGGTACTAAGATATGATTCGAAATTTTCTTGTGCCTGAAATGGAAGAGCAAGGACTAGAGGACATGTGGTTTCAGCAAGATGGGGCCACAGCACACACAGCTCTTTCAACAATTCAAATATTAAATGACGTTTTTCCACGAAGACTAATTTCCCGAGGTGGCGATTTAGCATGGCCAGCCAGATCTCCGGATTTAGCAGCAGCAGACTTTTTCTTATGGGGTTTTTTAAAATCAAAAGTTTATGTGAATACGCCCTAAACGATTCAACATCTTAAAGACAATATCTCTCACGAAATTGAAGAAATTCAGACCGATATATTGAAGGATGTCATGAAAAATGTCCTAAAAAGAGCCAAAAGTTGCATAGCTAATCGCGGTCACCATTTAGCCGATATAATTTTCCAATCATAGCGAAAACAAGAAAGACAAAACAAACTTTTTATGAAAACCAAACTTACTTATCTTTTCTTTGAGTTATAGGCAATCAAAATGGTAGCGGGACTTTTGCCCCACCTTGTATTTAACAGATTTTCTTACTTTTCTCAATAATATTGATGTTCTTTATTATTTTGTTCATAAATAATTTTAATTACTATCTGGTTCACTACTGACGTTGTTTGTTTTGTTTTGCTTCCTTTGCGTCCTTATGGTTTATCTTGCTAATTTTACTGCAAACATTGATTTCAAGTAGGTCAAATTTTACCGGGTGGACAGCGTTGAACAATATTACATCAAACACGTATGAGTATTTTTTTTATAAAGTATTTTATGAGAATATATTTTCCTTTGAACCAATATTTAACTTCTTGTCTTCCTGCTGCTTCATTGTCTTCTTGTTTGCTGCCATTGTTTTTAATTTGCTTGATAACTGCACAAATAGGGAACCACTTTTAATTGAAGGCACTGATTGTTAAATTGAGTGTAGAATGTTTCTAGTTCTTTTTTAATACGTGATTTTAAGTATATTTTTGGGTTGTTTAACACATTAGCTTAAATTCATTCTTAAATCTTAGAGGCTTTCTCTTTTTGATACAATTAGTATAAATATTTGTATTTTCAGTAATCGATTTCGTGAAATAGAGAGAATAATGGATTAATAACCAGGTTTACTGATGTACGTACGTATGTAGACCCTTCTCTTTGAATATTTCTAGGTTTAGTATGTATACAGTTTTATTATTTAATTAAGGAATTTAAATAATTAAAAATGTACGCCTTCAATATTAAAAATCAAAATAAATATAACTGAATAATTGAAGCTATTAGTTTTTGAAAGTTCATATTCTTAATCACTTTGATAAATTTTCGTAAATGAAATACGATAACACTTTCAAATATTTAATTGGACATTTCTTCGTCTGAAGAAGCCACAGTGTGTCGAAACAATTGTCGCGAACAGCAAAATAAATATTTGAAAGTGTTTAAAGTGTTGTTGACGAATATCTACCAAAGTGATCAAAATAAATATAATTTAAAAATGTAGCATAAATTTTGTTAATAACCGGTATATTTAATGTACTAATTTATTGTGAGCACTTATTTATAATCTCAATTATATTTTTAATAAATAAACCTTAACAACACAGAAAAGTTTAGTCAGAGTTAAATATTTTTTCAAAAATTTAAAGAGTTATATTACTTTATTTTTTGCCATTCTCTTTCTACGAAATAAAACGTTAGTTATTTAAGGCCTTCATTTGATGGAAAAAAATGTGACATATAAACAAAATAATATTTTAGTTTATATGTCACATTTGTAATAATGAGCCCTAAGATAGCTATAACATTATTTTTAAAATATATTTATGTTTAAATACGACAATGTATAAAAGATCTTTATGTTTTTTGTAGTTTTTCGCTGAAGATGGTAACACATTACCGAAACTAGTACGAAAAATAAAATTATTTACAGAACTGGCCGGAAGTACTAATTTGTTAATACCTGTAGCATATTAAACCTAACCAGTCAACATGGATGTCACACATTATCTCAAGATAAATTGTTTACTTCTGCCAATAATACAAAGATTTTAAAAATGAAAAGTGGTAGGATTGTGTTTTTTTAATAAATTGTTGTAAAGAATAAAATTAACAGTGGTATGATGATCATATCACTTTTTTTTATATCCAGCTCAATCTGAAATTGAGTTGCACAATTATGCAAGGAAATCCACAGATTTTATACCCGGTTATATCATTATTATTTTAAGGCCTTAAATTTAATTTAATCAACTACCGATAGAGGCACCATGCTCAAAAGGGGTTTGGGCATTGACTCAGTGTGCCCTTTTCTTAAAAGGAGGCATGAGTTACGACACACGCTTAATGTCTCGTAGTTGTAATATTCATACACGTATATTAATAGCGACCATTATAAACTCGTTGCATAAATTTACTGTTCAGTATGTATCATTAATAGCTTCTAGAATTAATATTTGCATAACTAATAATTAGACATTAACTATTTGTTTCTGCATAAACAAAATAATCAAATATAATATTTGTGTTACTTATTTAATTACCATAATCAAGTATAAAGTAGCATTTGAAAGCACTACACAAAAAATGGTACAACAATCAATGACGAGATTCGATTTCTCTCTGATTAAGACCCAAGAATAAATGTAAATTCATGTTAAAGATTCCATAAATTTTAAAGCTAAGCTTTCGATAAATGACACCCATATGTGTTGAAAAGCAGTGGACTGGTAATCTAATTAAGGTATCGGTCCAAAAAAATTGAGAATAAATTAGATATAATCGCGTACAAGAGCTAAGATGTCCAAATAATTGATTAATTTAAATGTTAACAAGCGGTCAGCTGGCGTAATACAATTTTACGCGTAAGCCCCAAGAGACGAGCTCATTTGCGTCAATCAATCTTCAAATTACACCGTGGGCGGACATTTTTTATACTCACCAGGGTATTACTATAATCATAAATACGGTTACCTTAATCCGGACCACCTTCATCTTCTTCTCCTTTTCGGCCGGCTTACGCAACAATGCACTCTTACCGATTACCATTTTCACGAATCCATACATAATTCATATTTGGGCCAATTAAAATTTTTACGTCTCCTTAGCCAAATCGCTGCAAGTAACATCAATCTCCATTGTTTGGGACGAGAGCGTGTGTTGTGTAATTATATTAAAGTGTTTTAAGTATCTTTTTCTTTTGCAACGGCAAATTGGCCCGAGAAACCATCAATATTTTCAACAACTTTTAAAATTATCAGATTTACATAATGTTTTTAGAAACTAGTAATAAGCTTGAATATTGTCTGAAAATATTATATTAATCTTTAAATTAGATTGCAACTCATAGTTTGAACATTTGCAAAATAATTACTAAAATGTAACGCATTGAACATAAGAAAAGCAATTTGTATAGCGATCAGTTACTTACTTTAAATTTTTTTGTTTTGTTTATGTATTAGTACCCAAAAATCGAGTTTTTAACAAGACCAAGGCGTTTTAAATGTTTTTCTATCGCAGTAAGTGATACACGTAACCTCTCTACTATCCCACGAAAAGTTATGTGACGATTCTATTGGAATATGTTTTTGATTCATTGTATTTGTTTTTAAAATCAATTTTATAATAAAGCTGTACTGAAGAGATCGAAAGATCGAAACACGTGGCTGCAGATGATTATAAACTTAAATGCTAGACTATTTAATTGCTTTTGCTAGTTTAATGAAATCAGTCTAAATTCAATTTTTGATCATAACATTTTCATGTTATATTCACTTTCAAACAGTCAAAAGTACATTTGATCATTTATTACTTTATTCAACAGAAATAATTTCAATCAAATTAGTGTTGCTTTGATAGTTGTACTATTTATAACACGCAAATTACTTTTGTATTATTTAATATCTGTCGAGGCATTAGCCAGAGAAGTAGTTGCTTCAACAAGTAATTTGTTTTGTAGCCATAGTAAGACTAATTGTTGTAGATTCACGAAATGTTTTCGTATTTTAAAATTATTACCAGTCTTCAACATCATGGCGCCGAGACCAGTAATAAAGTCCGTGTCTGATGAAGTGTTTTGTAGCCAGTGCTCTGTGGCAGTGAAAAAATACGTGTCATGTGGAATATGCGAGAAGAACTATCACGCACACTGTGTATTTAAAATATGTGGTATGTACATAACTGAAACTGGGGAAATAAATTGCTGCGGAGGAAGAATAACCTCAAATAGTACCGACAATGTAACGACTCCGTCGTCCCCATTGTCCATAGATTTTAAACTGGATGCCTATATCTATTTGAAGGAGCTTGTCAGCCATCTTACAAATTCCAGTGCCAGTGGTACGTGGAGATATTCCTGCAACGAAACCGCAAAACCATAGAGATCAGCAGGAGACCACCATCCACGAAATAATTACCACTCAGTAGAGTAACGTATGCAACCAAATACAAACCCATGTTGGAAAGATAAGGGAGTCGTGGAACAATGTTAATAATTCCGAATTTACATCTGAACAACAGCAGACCCGAATGCCAATGACATAATATCGCACTTGGAAAATCTCAGTGTTACAGTCATGGAATGCACAAAATTGAATTCGCGACGCTCGGAAGAGTATGCATCATTTAGGATAAGATAAGTCCCATTTGAGAAACTGGAATTTATTGAGGATGCAGCAATGTGGCCAAAAGGGATTTCCGTCAGGCGTTTTTTATTCGAGCAACGTCTACGTACAGCAACAAATACTCTACAAGAAGAAAAAGGCAAGTAGCAGAAAGCAACCAAAATGAACCACCATTATTGTTTTATATTAATATACAGTGTTTGCGCAATAAATTAGACGAACTGGAAGCTTTTATAATAGATAAAAATATAAATGTAATTGCTCTAACCGAACACTGGCTTTTACCTTCTGAAGCCAATACTTATACAATTAATAACTTTAGTATCGGCTCTTATTATAGCAAACAGACAAGTAAGAATGGTGGGTCGCTTATAATGGTCAGGGAAGGTCTAGAATATTCCAATTTGTATTTTCTTTCAGAAATATCAATTGAACTAGTATGCGAAATGTCGAGATTAATATTGCATGGGACAAAATCAGTTATTATCATAGTCATATATAGGCCTCCAAATGGGAATTATTCGGATTTTCTCGTTACAATAGGGAAAATGATATATCGCATTAATAAATATTCTCACCCAATATATGTATGTAGTGATTTCAATGCATATTTTAATAATAATGACAGAAAAGCTGAACAACCATGTAATCTGTTCTCTAGCTATGGTCTACACAAAGTTGTTACTCAACCTACAAGGCAGAAAAACTCTTTAGAGAATATATTTTCAAATGCGTACGATAACTCAACTAACAATATTGAATTAGTAAATATAGGCGTTTCAGATCATCTAGAAATCAGCATTTCAATTGAACACACAGAGAAAATCATTAAGAGAATGCTAATGAACAGTATGTAAAAACGTCATCCAACCCATCTAAAGCTGTCTGGAATATTATAAGGTCGAAAACACAATGCAAAGCCAATAACCCTGTTAATGTAAATATATCAGCAAGTGACTTCAGTGATTTCTTTTCAAATGTAACTAATAATATTATTGAGTCCATACCTGATTCTGACATAGACCCTATTCAAATGATGAATCGACTTAATAGTGGAAATAGTAACTACTTTGCTTTTCAGGAAGTATGTATTAAACATTGAAGTAATTATACTAGCAATACATATTTTATTTTTTTTTCGAAATGTATTAAAAATAGCTAAATGTGTACCCATTTTCAAAAAAGGAGACCAAAATGAAATCGATAATTACCGTCCAATTTCTATCCTGCCAATTATCTCAAAAATTATTGAAACGATTTTATTTAAACAAATGATAAAATTTTTAGTCGAACCTCATACTCAATGATTCCAGGTTTGGCTTTAGGGCCGGTAAATTAACAACTATGGCAATTGAAAAATTTGTAAATTATATAATTGATGGCTTCGAAAACCGTGAAATTATTATCAGTAATTTACTTGACTTAAGTAAAGCTTTTGATTGTGTTAATATGATATATTACTTCGAAAGATGTATTTTTATAATTTTAGTCCGCCGGACTGCAGACTATTAATATCATATTTGACCAATCGCAAGCAAAGCGTTCTCTTCAACGGTAAAATTTCGAGCCAACGTGAAATTGTCCATCCATGGTGTGGCTCAGGGATCAATCCTAGGGCCATTATTGTTCTTATTATTTATAAATGACCTCCCATCCCAATTTCCAACAGCTTCAATGGTCCTATATGCAGATGATACCAGTATATCTTTGAAAGGAAGTACTCCAGAATACGTCAGCGAACAAATAAAATACCATATGCTAACAGTATCGACCTAGTATAGTTCCAATAAATTGAATAAACTAAAATTAAATAATTTAAAAACAGTAGAAATAACATTTTCATTAAAATCAGTTATTCAATCTATGTCAAGTAAGTTCTTAGGGCTTACTTTAGATTCTTGTTTAAGCTGACAATCTCATGAACTGGAAAGAAAACTATCTATGAATGTATACTTATTACGAAATTTATCTCGATAAAATGTTAATTAATATTTATTATTCACATATAAATGCTAATATATTATATGGTATTATTATATGGGGTCACTCTTCAATTATGAGTGATATCTTCCGAATACAGAGCCATCCAAGTATTGGCAGGACTTAAATACAGGGAAGAATGCCAAGAAGCTTTTAAATTGTATAATATACTCACAGTTCCATTCATTTTTATTTTAGAATGTCTATTAAGAACAACTTTAGCGAATTTACTCAAAATAAAGTCTTTCACAGTCACGAAACCCGTTTAAAAAATAACGTAAGACTGCAACGTTTCCGGCTTTCAAAAAGCAAAACTGGGACTCGTTACTATTGTGTAAACATTTTTAACATATTACCTAAAAGAATCCAAGAGTTACAAGCTTCCCAATTTAAAATATGGTGTAAAAATTTACCTAGTTAAAAATGCGTTCTACTCCTACGAAGAATACATGAATAGCTTCAATGTTTAAATAATTTTAATATGTCTGTTTATTGTCCCTTATACAAAATATTTTAAAGTGTTGTAAGTTTTTATTTAAGTATATTTTATCCGTAAATTAATTTTATCTGTATTTATTCTTATAAATTGATCTTTTTTATTAACTTTTTAAAATTATTAAATTTTAATATTTTAGCATTTATTTAAGTTTAGTATTAGTTATGTGTTTGTGCGCGGATGTAATTGTTACACGTTTTAAACTATTAATTTTAGATGTGCTCTAGTTTTAATCATAGTTATTATTTAAGTCCATTCTTATATCTTGTAAAATTCTACTATACTATTTTCTTTTTTTAATTTAATTTTTTTTAATTCGTCTGCCTGCTAAGTACTAAATATCTATTTCTTAATTGTATACCGCTGTTTTTTCTTTTTTGTGACCTGTGTAAAACTTTATAGTTATTAACACCAATATTGAATTATTATATGATTTTGTGAGCTTGAGCAGCTTTCTTTTCTTTGTTGAAATAAAAAAAATAAAGTTGCCGAAAATGTTCGTTTCTTTCCTCTATTTTAAAAATGTCTCACAACTAGCAGCAACAAAATAATCACTATTAGCTATTTGTAAAGAAACTTCAATGTGACTAATATCGAATTATATCGAGCAAAGTATACCACCAACACAGGTCATTGATAAAAATAAAGCAAGGATATATATATATATATATGGATGATTACTGAAATTACTTAGTTACCAACCCAATATGACGAAATTCAGAAAGTTATGAATATATATTATATGGTAATACAACTATTCTAAGAATAAAAAATAAAACAAAATAAGGCAATATTTTATTAAAGTCTAATTAATTTCGCGAGATTGTATCACTAGAAAAGATGTGCTTAATTTTTGGCATAACGACACTAAAGAACTATGATACAGCATTGTACGTGTCTGTAGATTGCCTTTACGTAAAATTTCATTGACATGTTTTAAAAATGACAAAAGAACAAAAAAGTTACATTGTGCTGATTCTGATTTAAGCTATATGATCTAGTAGTTAAATAGAGGTGCTTTCGTATGAGAAGTAGTTGTTTTTACTAGAGCTGTTAGTTTCTATATAAATGTGTATACTTTTTGACAATAATTATTAAATTTTACATAAATTGATTTATTAAGAAACGTTTTAATGTTATATTATATACGATTTTTCTTCTTAGGGTACAATGACCGTTTAACGGTCGTTGGTTAACATCATGGTGGCTACCATGTTGAGAATAATAGTCTTGTTGGCCACTGCTCCGAAGAACTGTATTGTAATTTTCTCGAATCAAGTTTTTCATCCAGGAAGTTGTTCTTGCACCCGGTCCACGTTAATCTTCGATTTTTCCTTCTATAATTAAACGCAATAGTTCATATTATTCCGGATGCCGCATAACGTGGCCAAAATATTCAGCTTTCTTCTCTTAACGGTTTTTACTATCTCTAGTTTTTTGTTCATCATATCGAGAACTGATTCTCAATAAACGCCAATATATTCACATCTCGAAGGCATTTATTATTTTTAATGTAGCTTCCGTGAGTGTTCACATTTCCATTCCGTAAAGCAATACTGGTAAGACATAACAGCAAACCATTCTCATCCTTAGTTTTAATGGTAGATCGCGGCTGCATAATACTTTTTGAATTTGATAAAAAAAAATGCCCTGGCCTTTTTTATACGAACCTGTTCATTCATAATATAAAAGAGTTTATTATTAGTCTTCAAAAGTCTTGTAGCATTGATTATGATGCCATTGTTTATAATGTTGGTTCGCTTACCTATAAACTTATACTTTATCTTATTTATGTTAATTTTTAAGCGAAAATCTTCGCGTGTATTGTTTATTTTTGTTATTAGGTTCTGTAGATATTCTTTACGATTTACTATACCGTATTTTTATTAATTACTTTTATAGTATTGTAAAATGTTTTTTATTATACTTATCTGAAAACACTTTGATTCCATATGCCTCTAGAATAATGGAATCGTCACTTTTTCAGGCGACCGCACAGAAAATGTTTGTTTGTGCGGTCTTTCTGTGCGCTAACCAATGTTTCCATAGTAGCAGATAAGGTTTGAAGTTTATTTTTGTGTCAGTGAAAGCCAATTTAAAAAATGTACTCAGACTTAGATGAAAATCCTGATGTTCCAGACGACATATTAGCTCAAGCGGCTCAAGTAAGTGCAGATTTACTACCGACAAAATCAAAAACAAGATACGAAAAGGAATATGAAATATTTAATGAATGGCGGGCTCAGAAGAATATAAAAAATGTAAGTGACGATGTACTTTTAGTCTATTTTTCGGAAAAGGCTAAATCTATGAAATCATCAACTTTATGGAGTAGATTCTCCATGGTAAAAAGCTGTTTGGCTATTAAAGAAAATATTGACACGAACATTTTTCGAAAAACTGTAGCATTTTTGAAGCGTCAAGCGGTGGGTTACGTACCAAAAAAATCAAGAGTTCTTACAGCAGAACAAGTAACTAAATTTTTATGTGAAGCTTCAGATGAGCAATATCTATTAGCAAAAGTAATATTAGTGTTTGGAATATTCGGTGCGTGCCGTCGAGATGATTTAATACGTTTAAGTTTAGACGATATTAAAGATAATGGTAGTTTTCTTGTCGTGTTTTTGCGAGATGGAAAAAATCATAAATCGAGAAGTTTCACGATTTCAAATGAAGGATGTACATTCGAGCCCTGCACACTTTACCGCAAATATGCAGATTTGCGGCCTAAACATATGGAGAGCAGAAGATTATTTGTAGCATACCGAAACCGTAAATGTTACGCTCAACATGTTGGATGCCATACTATCAGTGGTATCCCCAAACTTGTTGCGAAATACCTAAAACTAAATGATCACGAAAAATATACCGGACATGGCCTAAGGCGTTCTTCAGCAACCATGTTGGTCGAAAGCGGTGGTGACTTGCTTACTCTGAAAAGGCACGGAGGATGGCGTTCTTCCAGTGTAGCAGAAGGATATATAGAAGAATCTATACAAAGAAAAATAGAAGTTTCAAGGAAATTGTTTAACCCATCTCATGCGGAAAATACAACATCTGCAATTATAACTCAAGAAAATGAAATACTAAGGGGAATAAACTTTAACAATAATACTAATTGTACGATAAACCTTACTATTAATAATAACAGTTCCAATTAAATATGATTTTCGTTAATATTAACTCTACTTATATTTTCACTATTATAGATATTACAGTTTTGAAAAAAAAAATTATCAAAATATCTCTCTTAATATTGTTGTTTTCAAATAAGTATATGCGGTCACGCGCGCACGGAAAAATTCTTTTTTCTGGACTCCTAATGAAATATACTATTCTCTAAAATGATTACGAATGCACAAAATAAATATACATATAAAATAATTGAGAGTCTACGATTATCTAGACCTAGTGTGTTTTAGTTTGTTTTAAATTTTATGGCCAACATGTCTAGAAATAAACATTTGTCTAAATAGTTGCATAACCAACTCTAGAAAAATAATTACTCTAGATAAAAGCATCCATGTGCTATATGTCAAGGAATAGATACCAGAAAATAATCTTGTTATAAAATATAAATATATTATAGTCACCATTACTTATTAGTTAATCAGAAGAAATTGAAACACATACGAGATTATAAAAGCCAAAATTCAAAATTACCAAAATTACATTTTTTTTAAATTATCCCCATAATAGCTTTAGACTTTAGACTTTAGAAAAGAATGCTATAGTATTAGTGCTGTTGAATCTCCAAACTCAAGCTAGGTAATTCTCACATTTTACACATTTTGATAGTAAATAACGTAACAAAGGAAATCACTAATAATATAACTAACTCAGCAAAGTGCAGTGACGCTCATATAGTGTTTATGGAAGTAAAGGAATTATAATGAACATTACATATTTCGAAATATAATGATTATAAAGTTTTAAAAACATGTTACAAAAAGTATTATAATTATTATTATTATTATAGTAATTGTATAAAACAAACGAATATTAACATTTGTACAGTTTTTTTATTATAAATATATTGATTATTTAAATATGTGTTTGTGTCATTTTTAAATTATTGCCGTTATTCGATATATGATGGTTTTGTAAAGAAGATAATAATCTGTAATCTTTTTTGCTCTTATTATTTGTTATTAAGTTCAGTTCGTATAATATAGGTAGAATCTATTAAAATTATTTCTGAATAACAACTGCTATTTCATATTTACAGATTATTATTTATCATAAAAACTAAATATTTCTGTATTTTTGGTACTTAATTTATTTATTTATATGGTAAGTAAGTCTAATCACGAAACTAGTTCTTACGTTGTGAATTTATATTATATAATGAAGAGGTGAACGTCTTAATTTAAAGGTGTTTCAAAAATATCTGTGTGCGAAATTATATTATTGCCTAAATATATAAAAAAAATAGAAAGTAGCTGAGAATGATTTTTAGAGAGCAAGTTCAATAGCTTTTAGGAGAAAGTTGGCAAATTTATGAGAACAAAATATTACTGGATCATAGATTCGATCTTCATTCACGTCAAAGGTATATAGTATATCTAGTCTATAATATATAAATCATTTCAATACAAACCAAGATTAAATATTCTAGAATTAATTATATCAGAGATATATTTATTTAAAAGTAATTTATACCGACATAAAGTTAGCCAGAATTGATTAAAGTAAGTACTTTACGTATTCATATTCATACTATTTTTTGTCGGTATATGAATGTTTATTTATTTATTTATATCATTAACAAGATATCCTTTTACCAAAATAAAAATTACAGTTATACACTGAGCTGAGTCACATATTTTAATGGACTAACAGGAAATAATCAGTAATTTCTAATTTGTAATAGAATAGGGTATCAAAGTGAAACATATTTACACCATATTTTAATATTACTCTTTAACAAACACAATTCTAAGGCCACGAATGACACATAACTATAATGTTCATCTTATTAAATGTTTAAAAAACATGTCCTTGTTGAGCCGAGCAATATGCCAGTAGTAGTAGTAGCAGGAGAAATATTTTGAGTTGCTTGAAGAATTTTTAATATAAGGTCATCCACGTTTCTAACCTTTTGAAGCTAATGGGTTTAAATTATTGACTTTGTATGGCATAAAAAAATCATTTAGAAACCAATCAGCAGATCTTGGTGGCCATTTTATGTCTCCTTTGATGATAATAATGCGACGGGGATGTATTTGGTTTAAATATTCCCTAGCCGCATTATGAGCAGGACATCCGTCTTGCTGATACCAGATGTGGATGGCCCATTAATATTCTGTAAACCTTGTACTGCTACTGCTGGTATCATTTGGTTCTCCAACTACAAAGTTCCAAATATTTCATTTAGATTCCCCTCAATAAAAAGTGGTCCTATAATTCTGTCCCCCAGAATGCCGGTCCAAACGTTAGGTTTTTGGGGGTACTGAGTTCCTGAATTATGACGACTATGTAACGGGAAAGTCGATTCGTCAGTAAACAGAATATTTCTAAGCAATTCGTAATTATTATTTACAGTATCCATTACATCTTCACAAAATTCCATTCGACAACCATGGTCATACGCTAAAACCTCTTGTGCTGTTTTAACTTTGAAATACTTAAAACCATTCCTTTTAAGTACTCTGTGCGCTTCTGATTTTCCAGCATTGATTTCTGGATTTTCTGCCAGAGCTCTTGTTGTTAAGGAGTCAATTTCTGTTATCATTTTATTGCATTTCAACTGCTTCATATTGAGGCCTCCTTTCCTTTGAGCACTTAGATGGTGGATTTACAGAACCAGTTTCCTCAAACAAATGTATAACATGGAATACCTAACTGGTCTTTACTGTCACATCGTATGCCAAAACAAACAAATTATTTGCGATTTCATTAGCGGAATGAATGAATGAATGATCCATAAAACCATTTAACAGTTTGAGTTTTCTGTTCACTTGTTAACATTTTGAAGCAAATAATAATAATAAACAATAATCGAGATATAATACACACACGTTACATTACTCATACTTAAAATATGAGGGAACTGCATGTATGATTATACAATAACAAAAATAAAATTTTAAAATACACTATTTCTTGACACTTAACCTATACAGGGTGTCCCGTTAATGCGGGGAAATGGCTCGACCATAGATTTCTGGGGTCAAAATATGACGATTTAACGCAACTTATCTATATCCAAAAATTTAAGGTTAAGCCGGAATTTGGCTTCAAAGTTTCAAATTTTTTTATTTCTTTTGTTTATAACAATTGAAAGCTTTATTTGATTTGAATGAAATTTATTAGTAATAAGTACCATAATATCATACATCATTTTAGTTATTTTGGCCATTAGTGATTAACAGAAAGTATAAAAAACAGTAGTACCACCACTTAAAAACTAAAATATTTTTTTATTGGTGCATCCAATAAAATCCAAAAAAATCTACTTGAAAAAGCATTAGATTTAAAAACTTTTTTGACTCTTACGTGTTTTTGATATCTTGTACGGTTTTTGCACAAAAAAAATAAAATATGAATATAGTATACTCATTATGCACTTATTAATAAGTAAATAAACTTACTCAATTGAATAAAACCTAAATAATATCAATTAATAAAATAAATCAAAACAACATCTAACAGTTTTCAAACAATTTTCTTTGCAAAATCCTAATACAAACAAGATATCTGTTTATTCCAAATATGAATATTTATGAACTATAATAAAGTTAAACATTAATTGTCAAAAGACACTAAATTATTATTATTATACATAACTTCAATTTTTTAAACAAAGACGGCCACGAAAAACATTTATTTTCGATTCGATGAAAAACTAGATTTTGTTTTTACTAGATAAAAAATATATATTTAATTATTTTGTGGGAAAACCGTAGAAGATATCAAATATTATTAAGAGATAAAAAAGTTTTTAAATTAAACGGTCTTTCAAGTATTCACCAATAAAAAAATATTTTAGTTTTTAAGTGGTGGTACTACTGTTTCTTATACTTCTTGTTAACTAATAATAGTCATAATAACTGAAATGATGTATTATATTATGGTAGTTATTAAAAATAAATTTCATTCAAATCAAATAAAGCGTTCAATTGTTATAAACAAAAGAAAAACAAATTTTTGAAACTTTGAAGCCAAATTCCGGCTTAACCGTAAATTTTTGGATATAGATAAGTTGCGTTAAATCGACATATTTTGACCTCAGGAATCTATGGTCCAGCCATTTTCCCGCATTAACGGGACACCCTGTATAATAAAATTAAATTGCAATTATAGATTAGACATTATAAATATTTAATTAATATTCACTTAAAATGATATAAGTTTGCGTCAATAAGTCCATTTGTCCAAAAGTAGATTTGCGGTTCTCATCCTTGCCATTGGATTGAAGTTGCAGTGATTGCTACTGAAGGATTTCACTCGAAAGTGTTTGATCAAAATCTTATAAGTCTTTCACCTAAATATAAATTTAATGACAATGTTAAATTGGCATAATTAATGGATCCCGTGAAACGAGGAAATATAGGGTTCTAAATACATATAATATTTGTATTATAAACTGGACCCCCAATGACGGACTAGTGAAGATCCTCTTCGAGTGAACTCCGCAATTCTACATGCAGTCGAAATTATTAGTACATATTTATATTTGCATTATTAGTATAATTGTATATTTTATATATAATTATAAGATTAAATACAATGCAATACAATAAAAACCCTCAGACAAACTGGATATTGGATTGTTGCTTAATTGATATGTATAAGCCAAAGTTGATTTTTTCGAGAGATCCTTTTGTTGCATTTCCTGACATTAAGATTCTTTCGCCCAAAATTTGACGTATGTTTTTTAAAATTTTAATGATTTTTAATATTTATTACGAAAGGAAACGAAAGATAAATAAATAAATAAATAAATAAGAGTTTATTATTCTGATACCAGTTGCTAATTATATCTAAATCTTCTTGAAGACTAAAACAGTCCTCACTTCACGAAATATTGTGACGTCATCAGCATACATTAGCTTCTCACTATTCGAAATTAAATTATCTGTGTCGTTGACAAATAGTAAAATAGGTAAAGGTTCGCAATAAGGCTCTTCCGTGATACCTGATAGTACAGAAATTGGTTTCGATATAAAGTTGTTAATTTTTACAATTTGAAATCTATTCGTCAGAAACTCATCAAAATAATCACATTATTAAATCCTAACGAATTCAATTTATCAAATAATAATTTGTGGTTAACTCTGTCGGATGCGTTGAAAAATCCAAATAAATGCACTTTAATCTTTTTCTCCAAATAATTCACCAAATATTAATCAAAGGACAACAGGTTAGTCATCCAAAAAATTTACCAAATGTTAATCAAAAAAACAACACGTTATTAAGTGTTGATCGTCCTAAACAAATCCATGGTGATTTTTAGCTAAAACACTTTTAAACATTCAGTACAACTAGCCAATATAGTTTACAAAACTGTAGGCATAGCACTATATAATTTAAACTCATTTGAATACAAAATTTTCGATAATTCCTTACATTGAGAACGTAATTATTTGATTAATAAGTAGTTAGCATAATTCGGAGATTTTTCTTTATTCTAAGTTGTTTTAGCTGATTTAACATCCATCTGGGATAATAATTCAACTTATTATTAAAATGTCTATATGGATTAAACTGTTTATACCTTCGTTAAGAATATTGGGGAATATACCGACTAATATATTTATAACACCCTCAGTAACAGCGAATTTCCACTTAGATGAACAGAACCAGTTATTGTAAAATTTATTTCATTCATTAAAATTAGCTACATGATATAGATACAATTTCTTTGTCGGTTGTAGTGGTTTATTAACATCCATTGAAATGTTAATATCATACACATTACTATAGTAATGGCGCAAGAGAAAGTTACTCTAGCAATCTCAGAGCTAAACAAGCTCACTAAACGTGACATAATTGATTTGATAACAACAACAAAGTGTACATCAAGTGTTATAAAAAACTTACTATTTGAAATTATACCGGAGATGTGGACGACTCGTGAAACATGCGGAAAATTCCACGAAATGGAACAAATAACCTCCAAAGACGAATGCGATCGTAAAATATGTAAGTCACACTTAAGTCATGTTAGTACACTGAATAAGCTAATATATCAACTTGAAAAACGCATATGCAACCAGGAAACAATTGTTGGATTATTAAATCGAGATAACAATACTAACAAAGTATTCACGGTTTGATTTGAGTTGTGTGAAGTTATCACTATTAAATTAAAACACTTTGTAATTTCCTTCCTTCACATTGAGTGAGTGATTGAAAATGAGTACATGGTACTAGAAATGTACATCTGACATAAATAAAAATAAATGTGAAGGAAGGAAATTAAAAAGTGTTTTAATTTAATACTAACAAAGTATTCAATCCCACTAAGAAGAATAACAATCATGAAGTTGGCGAATAAAATAATACATTTAAAAGATGTGTAGCATCTCGTACTCCAAACAAGACAGCTGCTGTCGAGGATACAGTGAATTTGACGCCAGTTCTACATACTCGCCCTCCCAAGAACAACAAGGGCCGAACAACCGTAGAAAAGAAACAACCAACTCTAAGTAAGATCATCCGCGGCACCAATGAGGACAATTCTTTCAAATCAGCGGAGCGCAAAGCATGGTTCTGAATGAATGAATACCTTACTCGTAAATGCGCGGGCGAAAACTTTATAGTCGAAAAACTTGATTCCAAAAGTGATAATTGTAGCTTCAAAGTAGGACCCAAAATTAATTTTATTAGGTAAATTAAACGATACAGCTTTTTGGCGAAAAGGTATTATTGTTAAAAGATTTCAGTTTTTTCGAGGAAGACAATTTAACACACAATAATAGTTTTAATAAATATTCCGATAAATTAATAATATGCAGTGTAAATGTTCAGTGCCTAACCAATAAAACGGATAATTTTGAGATATTTGCTAACCAACATTTACCTGACGTAATGTGTATTTCCGAACATTGGTGTAATACTAATAATATTGATTTTATGAACATTAAAAACTACCAGATTAAATCATTTTATTGTAGACAATTCCATGAACATGGCGGTTCGCTTATTTATATAAAAGCAAATAACGAATGTACAGCTAAGGAAATCAAATACTGTAAACAAATAAGTGTCGATATTCACTTTGAATGCGTGGCGGTAACATTAGAGTATGACAGTTTTAAATGTTGCATAATTAATATTTACAGGTCACCTAGTGGTGATTATAATACATTTCTACTCAAATTAAGTGAGATAGTTCAATATTGCAGTAATTTGTCTCCAAATATTTACCTTTGTGGAGATCTCAACATAAATTATTATAAAAATAATTTGCAAAAACAGCTATTAATGGATTTGTTCTCAGGTTTTAATCTGGATTGCACATCTGTTGAACCAACTCGTATCTCTATTAATAACATTAATTCAATGTCCAAATCAAAAATAGATAATATTGCCACAAATGTTAGCGACGTACTAGGTAATACTACGGTGGTGCAGCCCAATATAGGTGACCACCTTGCATTATTACATGAAACGATAATTCAAGTCAAATGAAAACTCTGACAATACATACCACCGAAAATTAACAAATCATAATCTTGAGGCATTGTTTGAGTTTCTTAATCAATTAAATTTCAATACAGTAATTAACTTAAATGATGTAGATGAAGCGTTTGAGGAATTTGCATCAACACTAATATGGGCTATTGATGTAAATGGTCCCATAAAAATGAAATCATCTAATAAGAGACATAGCAAAGGATGGATCACTAATGAAAAAATAATAGCAAGCAACGAACTAAAAAAAAAACATTTTGGTTCCACAAACAAATTAAAGATGCTAAGTTTCACAAATTATATTCTGATAAAAAGAGAGGCTACAAAGAATTAATAAAGAAAAGAAAAGCTAAATGTTTCGGCAAATCCATAAATAATTCTGAAAATAAACAACGAAAAATATGGAATATAATTAATAGCGAGTTAGGAAAAAAGAAACCAAAAGAAACTATTATTCTAAAACAAAATGGAATAGAAATTATGTATCGAAACAAAATTTGCGACATATTTGCAAAACAATTCTTGAGTATCACTGAAACTAATTTAAACAATCATTTCAAAGGCAATAAATCTAGTCAATGTACAACACGCAATGGAACAGTAAACAGTTTTTACTTGAGAGAAATAACTGCAGACGAAGTACTCCAAATTATCAAAACCCTTAAAAACAAACCGAATCCAGGTGTTATAGATATACCGACGAAAATAATAAAAAGAATTGCTCCTGCAATAGTCATACCACTAGTGCACATAATAAATATTTGTTTTAACAAAGGAGAATTCCCCACTCTTTTAAAAGATGCACTAGTATTATCTATCTACAAAAAAAAATGATAGAAATAATATTGATAATTATAGACCCATGTCGATCCTAAATGCATATCAAAAATAATAGAAAAAGCCATTTATATTAGAATGACCGAGTTCTTAAATAAATTCAACTTATTTTCTGAAGTACAGCATGGATTTAGGGAGGCTAGATCAACGGAGAGTGCAGCATATGTCTATATTGATCATGTATATAAATGCTTGGATAAAGGTGTGCATGTAGCTGGTTTTTTTTTTGACTTAACTAAGGCCTTTGACTGTCTAGAATTAAAATTTATCATTGAAAAAGCAGAATCATTGGGCTTTAAGGGGAAAATATCTAAACTGCTAAGATCATTCTTAAGCGGCAGAAGATTATGCGTCAAAGTCTCGAACAGTTGCTCGTCTTTTCATGAAATTGTGTTCGGGGTCCCTCAGGGATCAATCCCGGGGCCTCTAATTTTTTCTATTATTATTAATGACATTGCTGATTTCGTATATGGCTATCCAATGGTCCTATATGCTGACGACATCTCAACTGTTGTTCTAGGGTCATCACAAAATATAAAAACTCTAACCAATCTCATCCTCAATGTTAACAAGACAGTATGCATTCATTTTAAGAATTGTAAATTATAAAATCATATATCCATTATAAGTAATAATATGATACTTCAATCTCAAAATCATACTAAATTTTTAGGTGTAGATGTTGATTTAATGTTGAGATGGAAAATCCATACTGACAACCTGTCCAAAAAACTTAATACGTATATTGCGTACTATGCAATATTCAAACTAAGAAATACAATTGATCAGAATGTATTACTAAATATATATTATAGCCTAGCTTACTCTCATATCTGCTACAATATCACTCTATGGGGAAATACAACCTCAATGTCAAGAGTATTTATTGCCCAGAAAAGGATATTACGGCTTATATATAATTTTAAAACCTCTGATTCCTGCAAATCAATATTCAAATATATTTTAACAGTTCCATCTATTTATAGTTTAAAAATGCTAATTTTAACTAAAAATAATGCTCACAAATATGCAAAAAATCAAGATTTTCACCGCTATAATACAAGAAATGCTGCTAATTTTGTTATAGAACAACATAAAACAACACAATATGAAAAATCACCAAGTTACATGGGTAGAAAACTGTTTGCACACTTACCTAAACGCATTCAGAACCTAAATTCGAAACAATTTAAATTAAAAATCAAAGCATTGTTAGTAGAAAAAAGTTATTATTCTGTGCACGAATATCTGAACGAAACAATTATTTAATTTTTAACGTGTTGTGTATTTTGTGTTACATTTCAATCTGTATGTGATTTATATTTATATGTATTCTGACTTGTATATCCGTTTGTAACGGCTTTAATATCAAATATATTATTATTATTATTATTATTATTATTATTATATAATGATGTTAATAAATTCTGACTTTAAATTTTGAGGTGTTTGAATAAATCAAATCTTATGATGTATTGTCAAGTGCATAAGTATTATACCATTTGATATCCTGAAGATTATAATCATCACAAATCAAATATTGATAACTGGAGTATTGCTTCGTAGTATTTTTCAATGGTCTTACAATGCAATTGTTAAATTGTTATTCCACAAATTAATTAACTTGAGAATTCATCATCAAATTGTTAAATTTGTTGTATTCTCAATCAATTAGTTATTTGAAGGCAAAGAAAATCCAAGAATATTTTAAATTAGTGAACTTATTGAGAATTATCGTAAGTGGCGAATTTGATTTGCAATAACAATCCAGGAAGGATTATTGGATTATATTTTTATTGTAAAGAAATAATTATATTATGATAATGCCAAGGAACAATAAATAAATATATCAGTAGTTCGATTTACGATTATTGGTCGCTGCTATATAATAATTTGATGATTTACGTAGGTGAAGAATTTATTTTGTAATAACATTAAAGAAAGCGTGGATTGTATAATTTGAATGGTCAATATAAAATATAATAAATATTATGAAGAAATAATTCTTTGATGGTATTCCAATAAATTGTTAATAATCAAACAATCAATGGCTTAGTTTTACATGATAAATTACTTGTATCGGTAATATTTTGGGTCGATAGTCTGCTATATATTTTTGTGTATACTATGCTAATTTCATATCTATAAATCCATTTTATATTGAATGTATATTTGTTTTATAGAAGAAAGTTTTATCTTTACTCTTTGCTTGCATAATCATTTCGGTGAACGAAATGGGCCGTAAAGACAGGTGATAGTTCCCAGTGAATATTGTGATTCACAGAGGAGTCGATTGTGTTCATCTCGGCGCGCCGCCATTATTCAAATCAAGTTCTTGTTGGAACTTGTGGCTCCAGCGATTGTTATTGCAAAACAGGAATTGTTTGTACGCGTACACGAAATGACACTAAAACTACATTAATTCAGTTACTGTTCCGGCTATCTCTCGCGCTTCGCAAGAAAATTGCAAAAACAGTTTAAACAGATACGCGATTGGTCCGTCTAAAACACACACATACATACATAAAATAAGGATAATTTTCCAACAAAAATTCAAATTAACTTGTTATAGAATTGGAGTCAATTTTATAAATTTATATATTTTTTATACGAAAGAAGGGAAGGAAAATGCTATGATGTTTAAATAAATAAATAGTATTATAATATTATTTTAGATAATAAAAGATGAATCTTAATATAATATTATGAGCTAAAAGCAGTTGCAACGCATATAGCTTGGAATGTAATAATATAATTAATAAATTAAATACTTAAACAGATGTTTAAATGGTAATTGGATAGACAATGATTAGAGGCCAACAAAAGTTGAGGTAACAGAAGGGAAGTGTTTTGGATATATACAGATAGGTTATACTAATACCATAAACATACGGAGATGAGCATATAAAATATATTTCATCTTGAAAAAGAGGAGAAGATAATTTCTTCAAAGCTTTGTCTTATCTTGAACATGAAACAAACGTTATTATTAAGTAATTGAAATAAATGTATGAGTTAAATATTCTCTGTACAAAGAGTAAATTAAGGTTGAAGTCTAGCTAGGTATTTTTATTATTTTTATGCAATATAAGTTTTCTATATAAATATCTACAGTGAAGGATAAAGTTCTGTGAAACTAATGAAAAATTATGCCGATATATCAATTTTAATATATTAAAATATTGAACAACAGTATAATAGATATTTATTGAGGCAATGTTAATTCTTCTAGAGTCTATTGGTTAGAAAATGATAATTAAATGCTGAGAATGTAACACAAGTAAAAGCAAGCTGTTAAAAAAATTGGCTAAAGTTTTAAGTATATGAGATATGTTACAAATTATTATATTGGACACTATTAAGAAGCAAATAATAATTTTTTACATAAATAAAATAAATACATACATTTAAATAATTTTAAGTTAGGAGCAATACAATGTTATACTTTTGGAATTAGAAATAGTTTAATGGCACTCAAGTTGATTTATTTATTCTTTTTATGCCTAGCCCAAAAATATAATGGCAATATGTGTGTCCAACAATCTGTAGGCTTACTTATATATTTTATTGTCGAGATTTATTTCTGATGGTGACGCTTTCATGGAGCATCAATTCAGTCGCCGATGCGAAAGGCGGAATCCTATAAAAAGGAGTTCAATCAAGGATGGGAGAATCACACCATCTTTTTCGTCCTCTAGATGTTTAATATATATATATATATATATATATATATATATATATATATATATATATATATATATATATATATGCGGTAACACGAGGGTTTATTAGATTCCCAGAAACATTTACACCGGCACGCACACATGACATAACGAAGAGGAGAGACATAATCTGATCGTTTTATTGAAGGAAGAAAAGGGGTCGAAAAACCAACAGAAGGGATGAATAAATATTGAACGGTGCTGAATTTTACGTCGGAATCTTGACCTTGCCTCCCTACTATTTTTGCTTCTCATGAATAATTCATAGAGAATTGGAGTCCGAGGCGGGACATTCGTTCTAATACGAAGGGCTGAAACTATAGTTAATCTATTACATAAATAAACTCTATAAATTTATCATTGTGATTTTAACGTCTGTGTTAACCTGTGAGTAAGAAAGTTTTGTATTTATTATTAAAATTATATATCCACCCGTTCTAATTATACCCATCTATTATTTAATTTAATTTAAATTTTTTATGTGTTTACTTCAACATATAAGAAAGTACTATACATCTTATTTTTTGTTATAATTATAAGGTATTATTAATTAATATTTGATAATTTTCACATTATTGCTGTAATATTTAATTTTAAAATTTAATTAAGTTTACTTATTATATAAAACATTCACATTCTACTGTTTTTTTACAAATTTTATAAGCGATTTTATTAAATTTTGTATGTAATTATAACACAGAAAAGTTTTCAAATAACAATAATAAATTTATTATAAATTATCCTATTCTTTTTATATTTTATTTCTTTTAAAAAATTCCATTTAAATCTAGCAGTTAAAAAATATTGCGATGTACTTTAAGAGGCATTTTCTTCCAAACATTTGAGACAAAAAGTTTTTACGAATATTTTTATTTATTATTTTTCTTGAATGTTGTCGGCGTTTACTTGGTGGTACATTTTTTATTAAAAATTAAATAAAACATTTTAACTTTGTTTTACCACAATAGTTAGTTTTCACTGTGACTATAGTTTCGATCGTAAACAGATCATTATCAAATTTTTAAGTACTTTATGTTTGATAATGATCAGTTTATGATCGAAACTATAGTCACACTGAATAAATAACTATTGTGGTAAAACAAAGTTAAAAGTGTTTTATTTAATTTTTATTATTTTTATTTATTAAGCTTTAGACATTTTAAACAAATTTGATTCATGTTTATGCTCCGTCTTAATTCAAATTTGTGTGAAAAAATATCGGTGCTAACTAGTTAGGTTAAATATTCGGATGATTCGAGCTTATGAGTTGATGTAATGTAGTTGTAATGTCGTAAAGAAACTGATTAGAAGGATTGTGAAAGGGTTGGAAGGATTCCTAAGGGTTTCTAGGGCTGAACTTGGGGCGACAATGAAGTGATGGAGAGTAGAGGGACGAATTTGATTAAAATTTATCGCGCGGTAATTGATTATAGGTCGACAAATCGCGGCTGTTTTAATAGAATTGCTTTAATTTTAGCAAATCAAAATTAGCGAAGAAAAGTTCTAGTTCTAACCTTGCTTTCTATTGATTAAGCATGGGCTGTAAATAAAGTTGGGATGCCTATCTACTTATAGGTATAGGTTGGCTAATCCTAGATTGAAATAAATAAAATCTACTAGATTGCAGTGGAATATCAGCAACGTCAACTTAATAGCAAGATTAAATATAAAACATAATACTGGGATATTAAAATATATATTGTGAAATATCTGATAGGAACCTCTTAGTAAATGTTTAAAAGTAAACTGTTCTAATTTTGAATTTTGTAGCCCAAAATTCCTAACATTCCTAAGAATAGCCTTACAGATAAGTGTAAAGTTCCTATCAAAACCTGTTGTATTGGCCAATGAAGGCATTTTTAAAGTTACTTCATTATTAAGTCAACATTAATATCATAAACTTTTTCACAATCATCACAAGGGAAAAACGCAATGCAACCCATAAAAAGTTAAGTGCTGTGTATGGTAAACATTTCTTAACAGAATACCACTTCAAAAATTGGTTTACCAAATTCTGCTTAGGTATTTTTAATGTCAAAAATCCGCCATGTGCATGAAGGCCAGTTGAAGACGAAGGCGATAAAATAAAAGCATAGAAATATTAAACATTTATCAAACGAACGCGGAAAGACATTTGCAGAAACTGGGATTTTGATAAACTCAATATTTGGGTTCCACAGGAACTCAAGGAAATTTATTTACTAAAGCGCAAAATCACTTGCGACAAGGTCTTGAGAAACAATGAAAATTATTCATTTCTCAAACGTATTGTTAGTGGCTATGAAAAATATGGTAACGTCATGTGAAAGATATCATGGTGCGAACCTGGTGAACAAGCTACAACCACTGCAAAAGCAAATATCCACCAAAAGAAAGCTATGCTATCAATTTGATGAGATTACAAGGCGTCGTTTATTTTGAGTTACTACCACAGAACGAAGCCAATAATACGTCTATGTTCTATCGTCAATTGGACAAAGTGAATGAAACCATCAATGAAAAGCATCCAAAGTGGGCAAATCATAAAGGTATTATGTTCCACCATGAATTGGTAAATAATTAAATCTAGGCAATAGTGCTAAGCAGCACTTGCTTCATGTTTTTGTTGAGAAAGGCCAGAAGTTCTTTGAGCATGGTATCATGATGTTATCCAAAAGATGGCAAAAGGTCATAGAAAAAATGACCAAGACATATCCGAATAAAATAATTTCTTTCTATATGTAATGTATTTAAATAGAATTTGTATTTTAATATAAATAGTGACATTTATTTAAAATAGGTTTAGTTTAGATGGTGTTTCTAGAATAAGAGTTTTTTTTATTATTTTATATGTGCGCAGTTCAGATTGACTCGAAAAACGAGTGTACACGTGTGTTCAGAATAAAGTGTTTCTTCCTAGTAGTTGTGAATTTTTAATAATAAATTACCACTCGATATACTACAGTGGCGACAAGGATTATAGGACTATTGTTACTTTACGTACGGGCGCGAAAGTAAATCGGCAGGAAAATTGTACGGCAATAAATGGTGGACGGTGCACCGAAAACAAAAATGTTCGGAGAAGTTGTTGGTCATTTACGAGAGTTCGATCCTTCGACAGGTGATTGGTCAATATTCGTAGCTCGAATTCAAAATTATTTCGTGGCAAACGAAATTTCGACGGAAGGAAGGAAACGGGCGATCCTCCTAAACGCGAAGAGGCCTATAAGTTATTATATAATTTACTTATGCTGAATATAATATTTTAGTACAAATATTAAATAAACATTTTAAACCTCCAGAGAGATATGCTTTTTATAAGGCCCACATGGGACGGCAAACAATTGGTCAGCTCAATTAAGAAGTTTGGCATCACAGTGCGATTTCAATGGACATGAATTAAGTTTACTGCTAAGGGACATATTCATCGTTTGATTTGAAAAGGACCCGATACAGGATCGGCTCATTAAGAAAAAAATCTTCCACCTTATCGGATTTGCTGAACATCGCTATGGCTAAGATGGCAACGCATGGACAAATCATCGGCGTGAAGAGTGAATCATTTCCGGGACAAACGCATCCCTGCGCTCAACGTAATCAACATGGAGGACGAAAGCGTCAACGGCATCGGCGGCGTTAGGAGCAGATCCAAAGAAAAAGAGTAAATGTGCTGTATGGGGTCGCAAAAATCATTCTCAAGATATGTGTTTCTATCGCAATAAGAATTACCATATTTGCAATATAAAAGGACATTTGGCACCAATGTGTAGAAATAAAAATAAATTTATAAATAACGTTGACACTGATAATAAGAATGTAAATATTTTTTAATATAAACGAGTCAGTCGGTGATACAATATATATTGATGTTAAAATTGGAAATGTGCCGCTGTCATTTCAACTTGATACAGGTGCAAGTATTTCAGCAATTACGGATAATATGAAACAAAGATTATTATTAAATTATAAAATGTATACAACTAATAAAATATTATATTTTTATAATAGAGATGAAATTAGTCCTATAGGGTATTGTAAGGTTAATGTCACATTCAAGAATATCACCAAAATAACTGATATTTATATAATAACAGGTGGCGGTCCGCCAATTTTGGGAAGAAAATTTTTGAGTACATTTAAAATTAGCCTAGGAAATATATGTTACGTCACAGAAAATAGTGATCAAGTTGTAACTCAAATTTTAAATAAGTTTAAACCGCTATTCTCTCCAAGATTGGGTACTTTTAATAAAGGCATTATAACTTTAAAATTAAAACAAGACGTCTCACCTAAATTTTATAGGGCTCGACCCGTGCCGTTTGCAATGATGAAAAAATTGAATTAGAATTAAAACGATTACAAAATTTAGATATTATTTCAGCTGTGGATTTTTGTGATTGGGCTGCTCCCATTGTTCCAGTAACAAAAAAGATGGATTGATACGTATTTGTAGTGATTTTAAAGTTACTATAAACCCTTATTTAGAAGTAGATTGCGAAGTATTGAGTTGTTATTTTCAAAATTGCAGGGAGGAAGTAATTTACGAAACTTGACCTTTCTCAAGCTTCAACAAATAAAATTAGATGATAAGTCCCAGGACTTAGTAGCAATTTCAACTCAAAAAGGCACTTTTCAGTACTCGTATAAAAGATTACCATTTGTATGTATCAATTACAGGGATAACTAGACAGGACCACATTGAAAATTTGTTTAAGGTGTTAACTAAATTACAGGAAGTAGGGTTAAAATTACCAATAGAAAAATGTAGCTTTTTTAAAGATGAAATTATCTATTTAGGATATAAAATAGACAAAAATGGATTGCATCCACTACAAAACAAAATTTCAGCAATTGTTAAGGCTCCTGCACCCAAAAATGTATCTCAACTTAAATCTTTTCTCGAACTTGTTAATTATTATGCTAGATTTGTTCAAAATATATCAACGATTCTACATACTATGTATGATTTGTTAAAGGTAAACAAAAAATGGGAGTGGGGTAGAAAATGTGATATAGCATTTAATAAAATTAAAAATATTTGAATTTCGGCTAAAGTACTGATACATTTCAATCCAGAGTTAAAAATTAAATTAACAACCGATGCTAGTGCTTATGGATCACGGACGTTGTCTAATTCTGAAAAAAAAATTACAAATTGAAAAACAAGCATTGAGTATAGTTTTTGGTATACAAAGATTTCACATATCGTTTAAAATTTACGTTAGTTAACAATTTTTGGTCCTAATAAGGGCATACCTTAGTATTCCGCAAATCGATTAAAGCGATGGGCGTTAATCTTGTGTAATTACCAATATGAGATCGTGTTTGTTAAATCTAATATGAATGCAGCTGATTTATTTTCTAGATTTCCACTAGAGAATAATTTTCAAGCAAAAGTATTGATGTATTTGAGGTGGATTGTATAAAGTTTTTGTCAGATATTGACAGCTCAACAAATTTTGAAATAATTGAAGGGGAAATTAAGAATGATAAAATAATTCAATTAGTAATCAAAAATGTTCAGAGTGGATGGCCTCATAAATGTCAAAACAAGTTATTAACAAAATATTTTCCTTGCCGACATGAACTTTTTATATTTTGGAATAACAGAATTTTGATACCTGAAAAGTTAAGAATACAAGTGTTAAATGACCTACACAAATCACATCTTGGTGTGGTTAAGATGAAAAGTTTGGCTAGGTCCTACTTTTGGTGGCCCGAACTTGGTAAAGACATCGAAAATTTTATTAAGTCATGTGTCGGATGTTTGATTGACCGGCCCAGTCCGCCAAAAGTTCGTTTAAATAGTTCGGAATGGCTAGGAAAACCTTGGTCCAGAATTCATGTAAATTATATGGGACCATTTCATAGTAAATATTATTTAATTGTGATTGACTCGCATACCAAATGGGTGGACGTATTTGCAGTAGCTAATATACCAACCCTTGTTTATTTATTTATTTATTGAAACTTTACAATATCCTGTTATTATACATATAAAACTATAAACTATATAAAAAAATCACAATAATTTTGCTCACAGGACTTGCCGGCGGAGTTCACATTCCACAACTATGTGTTCTTTCACTCAGACCCAATAACTTTCCTCTTCTGTAGGTGCCTCTTAGCTTTAGATAACGGAAATTTATCTAATGTGCATTTTTTGCCATTTAGACAATATTCTAGCTATTTTGGCTCATTTATTCCCAATTTAGGTGGGACTCGTTTCTGACATTTTATTGTCAAAATAAAATACAATACAACCAACGAGAAATGTATTTGCTAGATTTGGGTTACCTCGGACCTTGGTATCTGATAATGGCACACAATTTATATCATATAACTTTAAAAATTTCTTAAAATTAAATGGCATTACTCATATTACCATATTACTATACCACCATACAACCCTCAATCTAATGGAGCAGCAGAAAATGCTGTTAAATTAATTAAAAATACACCTCATATTACTACAGGTGAATCTCCAGCTAAATTAATGTTTGGAAGGAGGTTGCGCACTCGTTTTGAATTGTACAAGCCAAAAATTACAAAACAACCTAATAATACGAAAAATAAAGTTAATAATAGTCAAAACAATCAGCAGAAATATTAGAGAGGTAAACGTAATATTAAATTTTCCGAGGGAGAAAAGGTTTAGGTAAGAGATTATAGAAATATAAACCATCCTTCTTGGATTTTAGGAAACATAATTTAAAAAATAGGGAAAGATGTATATTTAGTTAAAATTTTGGAATAAAATCGGGCTTGGAAAAGACATTCAAATCAAATTCTTAAATATTCTCAACATACTAAGAGTGTCAGTATTCCATATGAAATTGATTCCAAAATTAATAATAAAATTAATAATGAAATTGTAAGTAGTGATGGTAATAAAACAAGCGATAATATAATAGAACAATTTCAATTCAATTGTACTACAGTAATGAGATTCAAAATAGATAGAAACCATAATTGTTGTTGACATGGAGGTAATAATTGTTTAAATTTTCTTTTATGATATATTTATATATACCGATATCTGAAGTATTAATACTTCATAGCAATATTCGTTGCCTCCAACTGGACTACATTGATGAGAAATAATAATAATAATCCATCTGTATTAATATAATTTAACTACATGATAATGTATGACCATATAGCAAGAAAACAGTAATGCATCAAAACGAAAGAAGTAACATGTTTACAATTTATATAAATATTTACATGATAAACGCTACTTAGATACTCGTTCATATCATATGGCTCCAATTCACAAAGATACTCATAGAGTTTTTTCTTAAATGATTTTATGTCACTGGCATGTATAAAATAGTTATAGGATGTGCTTTTTTCACTAATGTTCAGTCTATGAATAACGTAAAAGTAGCGTTTAGTGTTCATAATTGCTGGTGCTGTATTTATGATCATAAACTTATTTATATTATTAAAATGAAAAATAAGGGTTTCGTATACATAGAGTGCAGTATATGTTAAAATGTTTAGATTTTTAAACATACCACATGATGTTCTATTTCTCAAATTTAGCATTAATCTCATTGCCTGTTTCTGGCACAAAAATATATTTATTTATTTATTAACATCTTTGGTCTTCTTTCTGAAATAAAATACATATAAAAAACAAATTACAAAAGCATGTGTAAAATTTTGTACGAAGGAAGTACGGGCGGAGTTCATAATAAATTATGTTCTTCCACTGAACACGATTGGTACCATGATGTTGGAAAGTCATCAATCTTCATCGACATTTGGAAGCTTCATTACACTGTCCCCGTATTGTTATTTTATTACAACTAACACTATTTCCGTAAAAATGATGCCCAATAGGCTGAAAGACCACCGATAGCCAATGAAGAAAACAAGAAGAGAAGAAACATACTATTTGTTTTATTATCAGATGTAATACTATCTTTAAATAAAGATGTTTTATATAATGCCAAATCTTATAATACTTTCAAAATTTTAATGCTGTATTATAGGAAAATATTTTTGTCAGCTTTTTGTGGCTTTATTTCTATTTCCTTCTAGGTTTAACACACATGGAATATCTAAAGCAGCGTTTTTGTCCTGAATATCATTGCATTCGTTTTTTACTATTTAATATAAATTCATTTTGCAAACACTTTACTTCACTGCCTTTATACATATATTACATTATATACACTATTGCCACGAACTAAATATGTGGTTTTATCTTCATAACCTTCTAATAGACACCCACTTTGATTTACAATACTATATAAACCATTAATGTAAATCAGTGGTTCTTAACCTTTTAGTAATGAAGGAGCACTTTTTTATCTCAAAATTTTTGGCGGAACTACTGGGGCCCTTACTACTGTGTACTAATCTAGAACGAAGGTGCAAGACTTAAACTTAGCTAAACGTTATGGTTGGTGATGGGGTGCGGCGAGGTTCCCCCCACACCGCGAAAATTTTTTGTTAAAAGTGCCTGTGAAATTGCAACTTTAAAGCATTTCAATGTAAAAATGAAACTTAATTTAATTCTGAAACAAAATATATATATTTTGAATTTAAAAATACGATAAATATACTGATAAATTAAGAATATTAAGTGTAATATTTGAATTAAATAATTTTAATGGGATACTTGAGCCTGATGATTTCAGCAAATACAGTGCACGCCGCTTAATGTGATCACAACGGGACTCGGGGTTTTTGATAACAATAACCGATTGATAATAATAGCCGAAAAACAAAACTTTATTTTAAATAAAAATATATAACGTAACAAACTATAATAACGTAACATTTTGAATTCTCTACAATTCTTTGTTATATAACTTTCATGTTGCTTCAATAGTTTATTAGCAATTGGCAAAAAATGTCAAAAATTTCATTAAAGTTTCATCTCAATTCGTATATAGGGAAAGTAAAAATGATAACATAAACCGAAATCATGATTACTATAAACGAAAATTTTTGTATGTAGTATTACACGTTCTTCCCGTTCTTCGCAAAAGTGATAACAATATCCGATTGATAACATTATCCGTGATTCTAATAAGCGGCGTCTACTGTAGTAGCAATGTGAGGTCTTATGTGTGAGATTGCTACACGAATTACAAAAGTAATTTTCGTGTTATAAAATAGCAAGGCTATCAAAGCAACACTAGTTTGAACGTATTTCTTTCTGATGAAAAAAATGAACTAAAAATGATTGAATGTACGTTAATTTGCTAATTTCTTTTTAATTACATCAACCTAAATTCATTTCTTATTCCACTAATTTAACTTATTTAATTTACTAATTAACGTACATTCAATCATTTTTAGTTCATTTTACAGCAAGAAATACGTTCAAACTAGTGTTGCTTTGATAGCCTTGCTATTTTGTAACACGCAAATTACTTTTGTATCCTTGAATGTCTTTAGAAGTATTAGCTAGAGAAGTAGTTGTTTTAAAAGTGATTTGATTCTTGTAGTCTTAATAAAACTCATTTGTTGTAGATTTTACGAAATATTTTTGTGTTTTTTCTAATTATTAATGATTTGACATGTTCAAAATTCTTTTTTTAATTGTGTCGTCCGAAAGGGAGATTTTCATAATTTCATTTTTGCATCATCCCCAAACATAATTTGAACAATTTCAGAGCATGCTGGCAAAATTAAATTCTTTGCTATGATATATGGTTTTAATTTGTTTGCTATAATTTCTGCTACCTTATATGATGCAATTTATTCTTCATTGGAAGAATATAAATAAACTACAAATTCAAAAAAATAAAATACTAAAGACTCTATCTAAAATGGAACACAAAACTAGCACTAAGAAACTCTACACAAAAACCAAAGAACTAAACATACAGAAACTGAAAACACTAAATAACATACTATTATTACACAAAACAAAAAACAACACCATAAAAACAAATATATCTCTAATAAAAAACAAAGATATATACAAGTATAAAACACGAACAAACATTAGAACAGAACTTTTTAAATCAAAACATTTTGCACACTTACTAACTACGCAGACTATACAACAATATAATAACATAGACAAACACATACAGACGCTGACATATCCAGCATTTAAACTGAAAATTAAAAACCTATTTCTAAACAACAAAATTTGAATTGATGTAAGAAGAATCACTAAACAAATACAACACAGGTATCCTCCAATACCGATAACCCAAGACGGACCAGCTCACGGACCACTCTTCTTGGGGCGAAGATATGAGGAAGGAACTGACTTCAATACAATATATTTATTTACTATTGTAGATTTATAAATTTGTAATTGTAGAAATAAATACATAAATATATACAATTAAATTAGATATTCTTCCCTGGGGTATTCTTGATCAACACTATCAAAAGCTTAGTTAGATCTAGATATATCGCCATAGGAATTTCTCTATTTTCTAAGTACGAAGTAATTTGAGTCTGAAATAATTTAGTATTGATTCTTTTTTTTCGCATGTAATCAGGTTGGAGAAAACCGCAATGGTTATTAAAGTCAATATTTTTTTGCACACTTTTGAAAATACACTTAAGAAACCTGCCGATCATTGCCAAAATCATTTATGTTATTCCTTTTAAATACTGGCATCACAGTCGCATCTTCTAAGTGCTTGGGAAGGAGACCAGTAGATACACATAAGTTTATGAAGTGCGTAAATGGTTCAACCAATTCCTCAATAATTCCTTTAAAATTTTGAAGCTAATTTCACCATGAAATTTATAAGGTTAGTTACAATGTTATATACTTCTATATAGCAGGCTGGACGGAGATATACACTTTTAACAATTAATGGAATATTTTCCAGATTATTTTCATAATGACATACATTTTGCAACATATGATGTATCGATTTAGTAAAAATATTTTTTTTACTGATAAAACATCAAATTGTTCGTTACATTTTTTCAGGATTGGATTTATGATGTTTCAATGTTTAAATTTGGTGAGCATCTTTATATAAGGAAAGCATGTATTATACATTTTGGGAAATATAAGCATTATAATGCATAAAAAGTGTCTTTGAAGCTTATTTCCAGTTTTATTAATCAGTGGAGGAATGGACATATGTGGGTTTGAGTGGAAGAACATTTTACAAGATGAACTCCGCGCTTCAACTTGCTGTCAAAATTTGTTTGTATGTTTTCAATATTTTATATATATTTTGTAATAACAGCAGTTTTTCAAGGAAGTATCACAAAGAATACAATACTCATGAATTTATTGCCGCCATCATCTAAATGTTTTAAACTCTATAAATCCGTCCAATCAACATTATTTATTGAAAATTTTAGATTTTGCATATGTTTTAAGTTGTATATGTGAATAAACTTATATTAACTATTTACATGGTCCCACTCGCAAAAAAATATCTTTGTGCACAATGATCTCAGATATGTGTATCAACTACCTTGGCATTATATCGCTAACCTAAATTAGTTATAATATTGTCAATGATACTATCTGCATGTAAAATATACTCTTGTAGGTTCATTTATACTTATATTAACATTTTATGTTGCAAGTAAGTTTGGCAATGTTTAATGAATGCTTTCTGTATCTATATCTATTTTAAAATCTCCAACAATGAAATAAATGCATTTTTGATTTGGAAAGTAACGTTAATAATTTGTCTAGCTTTTCAATAAATAAGTTTACCACTACACAAATAAATTTATCTGTATTAGGTGGAGAGTAACACTTGTTTTGTTCCATATTGTTTTTATTTTCAGTTGCCTGACATGTGATTCGGTCTTCGCGGACCATTATCAAAGTTAAACTTTGTTGGTTTGTCAGTTTAACTTTGAGAATGGTTGATAATGCGAAGACCGAAACACGTGTCAGGCAACTGAAAATAAAAACAACATGGCACAAAACAAGTGTAGCGCAACATGCATTAACTTTAAATTTATCTGTTTTCGTTTTCCATTGGATGGTCGCAACTTTTAACACACTGCCCTGCGATAGTTTATTTATGTCAAAACGCAAACTACATATAAATGAGTTCCTGTCTCTTTGGAACCATTTCAATCTTGCCCGTAATGATAAATTGAACTCATCGAGTATATTTTCATTGCATTTCAGTTATAATATTGTTCTGCGGCATGTTCAACGTTTATATTAAACTTAATATAATAAAGAAATATATTAGGCTTTCCTTCATTAGAAAAATTAATTATCATGATAAACCCTTAAAAAAACCACTTAATAAACTTCACAAATTGAACCAAATGTGTCAATAGAATAAACAACTGAAAATGTTTACTTTTATCTCTTATATAGCTAACTATTTTGATGATTTAAAATGAAACTTGAAAATTGTTGTAACTCATCAATTTTAAGAAATAACTATGGCATATATGATATTGGATTAAAAAGAAAAAAGTAATCTATTGAAACTAATAATAGTTTTCATTTAAAACATGTAAGATTGCGTCATATCTGAAAAAAAAATGGCAGTAAACATTTTCTGAATCAATTTTATTATTCTGCGTAAGATTATCTACAACTTCTTCTATCGGTCATAATACCCGAGATATATTGTTTTGAATAATAAAATGTATTAAAATCCTTTAATTTGTTTTAAAAAATTAAATAATAATTCAAAAATACGAAAACATTTCGTGAATCAACAATAATGAGTCTTACTAAAACTGCTTGCAGAACTTTACTTTCTTCAAAATATATAATAACCCCTGACTAAGTCGAATCAGTAAAATCACCACTAAGGTCATATCTGGATCTGGATCTGGATTGAGTTTGCCAAGGGTAATCAAATCATTGACCAGAGCACTTAGGCCTAACTAGGCCCGTTGTGCCCCCCTGACTGGGACAGACCTGCGTTGTTCTATCACTCATTTAGCCATACAACGCTTGGAGGGTTATCCCTTATGTTGGCCATGTTCGGCCAGAGCTCCCCTAGCATGGAATCTCTAAGGTGGGCGAGAGCCGGGCAGGTGGTTAACACATGTTCCACTGTCTCGTCCTCTTCTTTACATGCTCTACACATGGGGGTTTCCACCAGTCCCACAGTAAACAAGTGTTTCCTTAGCTGACAGTGACCCGTAAGGATACCTGTGATAAGACGCAGATTCCCCCGGAATAGTCGCAGATAGTATTCAGCTGTTTTCAGATTGGGTGAGCGTATTGCTTCCTTGGCCTGTCTGCAGCCTGAGGTGTTGACCCAACATTTTTTTAGCATCTTACGAGTGTTCTGTTTGAGGATGTCAGTGAGGTATTTCGGTGTTGGCGCGATCGGGGGCCCGTCCGTGGTATCACTGAGAACCAATCCAGCCCGCACCAACTCGCCTGCCTTGCTGTTGCCTTCTTCATTATTGTGTCCCTTGACCCAGCTGAATATTGTTTGATTGAGCTGCTTGTTTCAGGGTGTTGTGACATTCTTTTACTAGTCTTGAGGTGATCTTATGACCACTCACTGCTAGTATTGCTGCCCTACCGTCTCTAAGGATTTGGATGTTCCTATCACGGATGTCACGGTGTAGGATTTCTTTCGCCCCATGGATTATGCCAACGATCTCTGCTTGCAGAGTAGTTGTGTGCTTCTCTAGGGGTATAGCTAATGAAAGGTCCATTTGTTGCGAGTAAATTCCCGCCCCGGATCCTCTTTTGATTTTAGAACCATCGGTGTAAATTCGGAGGGTTTCCCCATCCTCTACACTCGCGGTTTTTCTTTTTATCGATACATTATAGGGTCTATTGAAGACGTAGTAGGGTGGCAAATTGTCTGTCTTCCTTCCAAGGTCTTCTTGACAGCCTCCTCTAAAAGGTGACAGTGTCTGCCAGCCCTTTTTACCAGAGTCCAACTGAGTTTAGGCGCAGTGCTGCCTCCGTGGCCATCTCCTCTACGTATAAGTCGAGAGGTAAAATGCAGAGCATTGCTTCCATTGCTGTAGTGGGTGTTGTTCGCATTGCTCCGGTCGTGCTGAGGCATGCTATCCTTTGCAACTGAGTAAGCTGCTTTATTGAGGTTTTCTGTCTGGCTGTGGGCCACCAAACCATAGATTAGCATTGGTCTTACTACCGCTGTGTACAGCCAAAGTGCTATCTTGGGAGATAGACCCCATGTCTGCCCCACAGCTCTCCGGCATTGGCAGAGGGAGACGCATGCGTTTCTACATTTCATTTTGAGATGTGGTTCCCACGTCAGCTTGCCGTCGAGGATCACTTCCAGGTATTTAACTTCTGACGACAATGTCAAATGAGTGTTGAGGAGCTTAGGTAGCTTTAGCTTACCTAGTTTCCTTTTCTTTGTGAAGAGGACCATTTCAGTCTTTGACGGGTTTAAGGTCAGAGACTGGTCGTTACACCAGTGTTCAATTATTTTGAGGGCTACCTGCATCATGCTGCATAACACCGTCTCAAATCTGCTTGTTAGCAGGATGGTTATGTCATCTGCATATCCTATGGTGTCGAAGGCATTATCGTTAAGTCGCCGCAGTAGGCTGTCAACAACTATGTTCCACAGGAGTGGTGAGAGTACTCCACCCTGTGGAATTAAGGTCATATATATTGCCTACACATTAAATTATTGTTAAACATTATTATTGTTAATTGTCACTGTTGACAGTCCTCTAATTCTCAATTGTTCGACCACGTATGCGAATGAGTACAACATTTGGACAATAGATGTCACTTTAATAGTGTTTCTATCGTTAGCGGGGAACTGGAGGCTTATATACTCCATATAATGTTTCCCTTCGTTGCGCTGTCAGGTTGATACCAGTCCGTAGCTTTTGTTTTCAGGAAAAAATTAATTTTAGTATGTTGTACTTTTATATCGTAGTAATGGCTTCCAATTCTAATAAGAGACTCTTATCTTATATAAAACGATTTGTTTTTGTTCTCAAAATTAGCCTCAGTTTTGAAAATTACTTTTTCATTTGTGCCAAATTTCTTTCGCTAGAGTATCCTTTTCATGTCTACAAAAGGCAGTTCAAAGTGTAATTCATCAAATTTAACCATTTTTTATCGACTTGTGATACGGGGCATTGTTCTGGTAAAACAGCATTTTTTTCGTTTGCATGTGCGGCTGTTTTTTCTTGATTACTGCAATTTATCGATCCATTATTGTCATGTAATATTCACTATTCATAGTTTTGCCTTCCTAAAGATAGTTGATGAACAAAATTACATGCGCGTCTTAAAATACGGATGCCATAATCTAGCCAGCCGACTTTTGAGTTTTTGGTCGCTTTGGACGACTTTCACTGGCTGGTGTCCACTCAGCTGATGATCTTTTTGATTCAGGCGTGTAGTAGTGGATTCATATTTCGTCCATTGTCACATACCGATGTAAGAAATGCTTGTTATTTTGCTTGAAAAGCTCCAAACAACGCTGTGAATCGTCGACGCTTTATTGCTCCTAGTCCCACTTCTAAAGCAACTTGCGCATACCCAAATTTTTATGTACCATCTAATATCTTCGAGGTGTCAGCTCTCTCACTAAACTTCATTTTACGGTCATTTAAAACTATATTATGGACAATTTTTATGTTTTCCGGAACCAGAGCGTTCAGCATCATCGGTGCTTGTACAGCCATGTTTAAATTCAGCATACCAGTTAATAATAATCACTTTGGTAAATTTTCGTAAATGAAATACGATAACACTTTCAAATATTTATTTTGCCGTTCGCGACAATTGAAAATAAATATTTGAAAGTGTTATCGTATTTCATTTACGAAAATTTACCAAAGTGATTAGAATATGAACTTTCAACAACTAACAGCCTCAACTATTCAGTTAATAATAGTTGATTTCCTTGATGAAGAGTCCTCATAATGCTCATCAAGCCACTGTTTGGCTCCAACAGTATTTAACCCACCAAAAAACAGTATTTAATCAACATACGAAATCCCTTTCTATCCATTGTCTTAAAAATTACAAAACTATGGTCACCAAAACAACTGTAACCTCTAAACTAACGGTCAGAATGCGAAGAAATTTTGGTACGTACTGTTTGATGGTTAGAACTTCCCGGAAATCACGTGACACTATCAACAATATTGCCATATATGTGTCAAACTGTAGACTTATTGACTGATGTGTTATATGTAGATATAATAATTAAAAAATATATAATATTTCACAAATTTTCTAAATTATTTAAAATATGTTCTCCAATTTACTGCAGATTATTTTGAGTTATTTTTATTTAATTCTTATTTAAGATGTTTCTTGCCTTATTTTCTATAGTATCAATAAGTTCAATTGTGTTTCTTATTTTTTGGATTTTTAATTGTTTAATTAAAAGTTTAATATTAATTATTTATATTTTGATTACTAAATTATGTATTTTAAAAGGTAATTCATATCAACGCCGTTATAAAAGATTTATGCTTAAATTTGTTTTTAATGCTGTTTACGTTTAAGCATATTAATTATGGATTAATATTATTAATTAATTGTTTTGACCTAAAATAAATAAGCACGCAACAATTACAATACTCCGAATAACTTAAATAACTTGTAACGTTATCTAAACACTAATATCGCGGGTGTATATTGACTAATCCTTGTCTTATTACAGGTGTTCGTGAGATTCCTGGCGGTGGGCAAATGAGACATGCATTAAGGTGAGCTACACAATTTCGGCGGGACAACGCAAACAGGGTACAGCCCTTTTACACGTATAATTCGCCGGCACTAATGAGGCGCGACTAATTAAATTAAGGCCGTATTATCACGTGTATCCGCTAAATGGATGCAAACATGTTGTATCCGTGTAATGGTGGATATTAGTGTAAACTTTTCGGCGGCAAAAAGTCAAACGGTCTGAGGAGAATAATGTCTGTAACGAAGCTACGAGACCGGAATATTTACTTGTTCGGAGAAATACTGCACTGCGCTTTTTACCAAAACCGTTATCTGCGGCACGATATTAGGGGCCGTTTTTAGCCACCTCTAATCACGCGCCTAAATCACATTCCTAAATATGCATGCGAATTAATACACGGCCAGATTATGGGAGATTTATAAATTTGCTCTTGCACCATAATACTATATCGATATATTAGACCCTTAAGTGAACACTATTTATTATTATGATAGTCCTATATATTATCCCCTACTGTTATTGCCGATTATCCCATTGCCGGACCTATAAACATTTACTTTCCTATAAATCATAACAATTAATGCCGTTATCTATAATGTGAACACTTTATAAGTATCGACATTAAACCGAACTTTGAATATTCTACGTAGAGGCAGTTCGAATAATTAATCTATTATACAAACTAGACTTGTAATGTATCATTAAGAGTAAAATTGACAATTACTTCCGATATTTAATAATTAAACTAAAATCTGTTGACTGAAAAGCATCAACTAGAACTTAATTAATCTCATTTTTTCATTAATAACCGTCGTAACATAATGAAAACTTTTTGGAACATTGTCCAGCAATTGAAGTATTCAATACAAAGCATGTCTTTTAGATCTGAGATTAAAGCACATAATTTTGCAGATTAATTCAATGCATATTTTGTTCCTAAAATAATTTAAGTAAATATCCCTGATATCTTGCATAAAATATACAGTAGTGTTAAATCTTTATTTATGGTGCCAACAAACGGAACCAATATTTACGAAATAGAATTTATTTAAAAAAATTGTTAATACTTGAAATTTAGGATTTTTAATCAAAAATAACTTATAAAATAGGAGGCAACAATACTATATACTTGTACAACTGGTGGACTCTCTTTCAGAGGCTTTGGATGAGGGAGAGGCATATATGGGCCTATTTCTCGACTTTTCAAAAGGCGTTTATTGTGTGGATCATTCTATATTATTGATGAAATTACACAAATATTCAGTTAGCGGGATATACCAGGTGATCGATATAAAACGTCCAAGGCCAATACTTTGTTTTTTATTAACCGACTTTAATCAACTAAGAAAGAGATTGAATGGCTACTATGAAATGACATTAATTATAATTTTTTTCTAAATTAACTTCATTGACAAATAATTGTCAACTTTAAATTTTGAAATGGCTGCATATACTTTTCTGATTTTTTATACTAGACTTTATTTTTCTGAATCCAATGATACACAATTCATTAATTATATTATATTAGTGATGGCCTAAAACTATAACATAATAACTCGCACTATATTGTTCAAAACATTTTTTGATTTTTTTACATTTTACGAATTTCGGATGCATCGAGACGTTTTTTTATTTGTATTAAATTTGTAGGCGCGTATTAATTAAAGAACTGTTAGATAATTAGTTGAAATAAAAAAAAATAACATTTTCCAAAGATTGTTGAAATACTCCTGTCGATCTTATTATATTATGAAGGCTTTAGCTTCTTGATACATTTCAATAATTCTAGATAGAACAAATAACATTGTTTGGTGTTACTTCTAATTTGTACAAGTCTTTTGAAGAAAAGATTTCAATTACTTCATCTTTTAGTGCCAATTTTGTCCTTTGCATTTTATTATTTTAATGACTTAGCATTCTTCTTAAATCAGTAGTGGTTTGATACAGTATTGATTTCTTGAAGCATATTTTGAAAATCTATGTTACAGGTTGCTATTAGCACATTAGCATTAGGTTATGCTTATCTATTTCATCATCCACAAATTTATAAGTAATTCTGATGTTTCACTTATTGATACATTATAATAATTCAAAATAGGACATACATATTTTTTTAATATAGAAATAAGACAATTTACACTTGGTTTGTTTCACTGTTTAGTGAAACAAACCAAGTGTAAATTGTCTTATTTCTATATTACAAAATGTTTCACCACGTGCTACATGAGAAACTAATTCAAGAAATACATATTTTTTGGCCAATGCTTGCAAAAAAACAAAAATGCTATTTGTTTTATTTTGAATTCATAAATTACCCGAAAAATAATTACGCTTATTTTATCTTTCTCAGTTTTAGTCATAGTTGTGTAGTTTGCATTTTATTATTAAATTACTTGAGCATTCAATTGCATCTTAATGATGATACTGTCTTTATTCTTGCATATACAGGATTGATTTTATGTTATATTTTATTACTCATTAATCGAATTATGAGTTAGCAACTAATTTAAACCTAAAATAATTACTAATTTATAAATTATTTATTAAATTTGATCTCTTTAATTCATGTTTTAATATTACTTTCAATGCCCTTCACTTTTTAACTGATTATAAATTTAAGTTAATAATTTAAATTTTTAACCTAAAATTAATGATTAATTATGGAGACGTTTACTTTTTTGTATAAATAGGTTAGATTTCGTAATTTTGAAACAATTTATGTTTGATAATGACTAGCTGTTAATCAAAACTCTAGCAACGTGTAATTTTAAATAAAGTGGAAAACAAAGTCATCGTGTCTTCTTCTTTATTAAACTTAATGAATTTGTAGTACGAAGTTTTTAATAAGAAACCTACCAGTTTATTCATTTATTTTCTTTGTTTGTTCATTCCATCAAATTTGGAAAAATGTGCCAATTTAAGGATAACTTAGATTTTCTTCATAAATTTTAAATCACAATATATTACTTTTACGATATTAATAAATTTTGCTAGAAAACAATGTAAATGAGACATGATCCCGATTCATATCTTCTTGTGTTTTATAGAATAGTCATTAATGACTCCTCCAATATTTTGTAATTATATATCTTGTTAAGTATTTTAATAATATCAGTAATAATTGCTTTAAACATATATTTTATTCAAAATTTTATCTACAATTATTTCTTTGGTATTGTAATTTTCGTTATAAGTTTAATAAGCAAGTTTATTATCCAAAATTATCAACTTTTGTAATATATAAATGGCTCAGAAAAATTATTGACATATGTTTTTATAATATAATGAAATATACTGCTCTGTATATTTTATGCTAAAAGTAGAACCTAATTCTAATAATAATTTATTACTATTAATAATATTATGTATTATTAAGACCTTATGATCTTGAATGCCGATTTTTAGTACCTAAAATATGTCTTTTTATTTCGAATATAAATTCATTCGAAATAAAAAGACATATTTACTTTAAATCTTAAAAACAAGATTTCCCTAATCAACTAAAATTATTTTTAATCTTCTTTAATGACTGCTCCAATATTTTGTAATTATAATTTTGTATTGTATTTAATTTCATGTCATATTATTTACACCTTCCTATATTTTAAAATATCTATTCCAGCGAAGAAACAACTTCCCAAAAGAACTGAAATGATCAAATGCTTATCTCTATAATATAAGAAACACTTTGGCCTTAATCACAGAACCTTATAGTAAAAGCAACGATAACAGGTAATTGATTAAAAACACTTGGTTTGTTTCACTTAATTTAGTGAAACAAACCAAGTTTTTGTAAACAATTTCCTCTTATTCCACAATGTTTCTCCACGAGGTAAATAAGAAAATCATTCATGAAAAAAAAAAAGCAACGATCTTAGAATAAAGCCAATAGAGAATAAGTAAAAACGCAATAAAAATAAGAATTACAACAAAATGATGATCACATTACCAAATCAGTCTCTAAACCAAAATGTGGGGGTTATACACTCTAGCAGGGGATTAAATTACAAAAATATATTTAGGCGACAAAGGCCATGGGAAGATGTCAATCTTTCCTTCTTTCGAAAAACGTGTTGTAGCCATTGCCGTATAAGGACGCGCATTATCCTGTTGGAAAATGGGTTTTTCCAGCCACTAAAGATATTGAAATGCAATGGATTCTAGTACATTGGCAATGTAACCAGAGGCGTTTAAGTTGTCGTCAGTAAAGACCAAGGGTGATAAATCTGCAATAGAATGATAAGCTCTTTGCCTATGTTAATCCTATAACTTTAATATGTCGCAATTTCCCAATACTTGGAACATATTTTAAATTCACAGAAGTTTCATTTAGATTGAAATTATGAACAGTTTAAGGTTTACAAAAAGCAGACACATCTATATAATTCGATATGATTATAACTCTCAGTACTCACGAAACTAATAAATAAATTAAGGATCTAATTTTCTCTAACTCACTAAACAAGGCGCTAGTAATACTGTTGCCTTTAATAGCTAAAGTTTTCGAAGAATATTACAAATGAAGCTGACAGAATACAACTACAGAAGTTGTTAGCAAATTTGTTTAAATGACAAAGACAACTGATTGTTTTGAGAAAAAACACCTTTTAAAATCTTTGTTCTTACATCTATCTAAAGCGTTTGACTTTTTCTCACACTTAATTCTTCTAAGATGTATTGCTATTATTTACAATTGACCAACAGCAAATTGATCTTACTGCACTTATCTGGTATAACATTATGTGTTTTATCAGCTGATAATTATACATGGGGTGCCGCAAGTTTGGGATCCTTATTGTTTTTATACATACATGCAAAAATGACACATAGCACAGTTCAAAATGCGAATATTATAATATATGATATAGATGCAGTAACAACTTTACATACGGAAGCACAGGAGAATACTTCTAATTAGTTTGCCTGTAATTGGTTAAAAATTAACAATAACAAAATACCAGTTTGAAATTTTCTCTAAGATGGGCCGAAAGTGAATTAGAAACGACAACATTTCTCGGTGTGTATATTACTACCGATTTTTCATGGTTCTCAGGTGATGTAATTTCCAGAAAATAATGCTCATCGATATGGTATTTGCTACACGTTCCCTATCACTCCACACTCCACATCAGGCATAAGATTATTTTTCTGCAGCAAAGAGCACCTAGAATTATGTGCAATCTTGATTACTCTGATACCTATCCGCGGACATATTTTAACGTAATCTGATCTGTATATTTATATTTTATGTAATGTCTGATTTTCTATCAAAAATCATCTTTCAGATTATAATACCTGCCCGAGCATTAATTAGCACAACACTAGACAACATAGAAACATCTATCAGACGTCAATCAGGCTATCAAAGTCCCAGATTGGCGTTAGGTAATACACTATAAAATTTTATAACGTATTACCTCGAGATATTTATTAGTAAAAAATGTACGGATATATTTAAAAATTCTATTTTGAAATAAATTTGTGGCTAGGTTTAGTAACAAGATCAAATGAAAAATATGGAGTTTTCTAATGATTGTTACTTGCTATGTTAAAGAAACAAAATCAGTCAGTTTTATCTCAGTAAGGTTGAATCTAAATTTTGCAATATCACTTGAACATTATTTTGTTTTTTCATTATTTTTAGTACTAACATGCATATTCATGTAATTAGAGAAGAATTGTTAAAATTATAAGCCCTTTTAATATTTGCTTTCAATCTATTTTATTATTATACTTTTCTATTGGCATCCTTAATAATATTAGTTTTATAATAGTTTATTAGTTTAATCACAACTATATTACTATTAATTTCAACAAAATCTATTTAATGCGTATTTTCTTAGAATTTTAGTTTAGTTCGTCCGTTTCGAATAAGAAATCGACTAACTAACATCGTAAACTGCACCCATATTTATCTTTCTTTTTACTGTAGTGCACACCTCTATATTAGAAATATATTAGTAACCTTTTGTTATAATATGCTATTTTGACATATTAAATTCCTCTTTTACCTTTTGTATTTATTATAAGCTTCATTAAAAAAAAGAACAAGAAGAAACTTGTATTGTTATATCTGATTCAGGTTAATATATGTCGATTGGGCATTGTTTGTTTGACCGTATACATGATTTTTTACGATTAGAACAATAAATATAAACTCTGATGTAAGAAAAATGTAAAATAAATCTTGAAGTTATATTTGTTTAATGTTTGTTAAATATTACAAGAAACCTAAAAAATAGAGTCAATAATTAAAGATTCCGAACAATAGCACATGTTAACACTGTGGCACCTTTCTAATAAATATGCGGCAAAAATTTCATCACAAAGCAATAAAAATATAATTAACATTTTAGTCGATAAAGAAATGGGTGGGGATCACTTTTTTTAAAGATCTTCCACTCAAACCTATACGTAGGGTATATCAATGCGCCTTAATAATACATCAGTAGTATTCATTTCTATATTTATTGCTTATATAGAGCCCCTTTTAGTCCTTTCTAAGCATACTTTTGTTACAGATTATGCCATTGCCATTATTAACTTCATCTCTTATTTTTGATAGAACTTCTAATTATAGAAACCAAGTAAATAAATTCCTATTTTCGTGTGGTCTGAGTGCGGATATAACTTAAAGTAATTTAGTAAGTAAGTAAGTAATATATTATATAAAGTAAAGGAAATACTACAAATATTAACGTTTCTCACTTACATTTTTCATAAGAAGAATGCAATATTTTACTTTAATTTTCTGAAACACAATGATCGCATTTTAACCATAAAACTTAAATTATCTGCGTCTACTTAGTAGTGGTTTGTAGTCAAATTACTTAGATGTCTTATATATTTTAACATTTTTTCAACAAGAATTTCTGATTGAACACATTTCCTACTTCTTTTTATCAAATATACAGTCTTGTAAACACCATTTTTGCCATTTTTTTTAATTTCTTCTTTATAGTTTATTATATTCCTTCTTTTGGTTCATTATATGTGGTGGTATTAGGTAGGGAAGTAGTTGTTTCGGTAAGTGATTTCTTTTGTTTTAATAAGACTTATTATGAAGTTTTACGCAATTTTAAATTATTTGGAAAGTACGTTTTGTAATATTTATAAAAAAAATTTAAATACGGTTCTGAATAATACATTTAAAATGTATATTTATCTCATTTTACCATGTAGAGTAAAAATACGCTTTTTGACAATTGTATCTAAAACGGGTACTTTAAATATTTTAAATTTTATATTACTCTCTATTGCAAACAATTGAAATTATAACAAGTAGTCATAAAAATGTGTTAGTTATTTTTAGTGTTCATTTTCTATAAGTCAATAGACTAACTTTAAAATAATATATTCTTCATTTCTACAAATGAAACACAATTTAACGTATCAAATCATTAAATTACTCTAAAATCAATACTAAATTCATTTTTTACTTTCCCTATATACGAAGTATATACCATATAGGGAAAGTATTGTGATCGTGATTTTTTTTTGAAAAAATTTTTTTGCGGAAATATCCGTTTTGAGGTCCCCTGAGTCCATTAAACTAATTTCTGGAAAAAAATGTGTCTGTGTGTGTGTCTGTCTGTCTGTCTGTCTGTCTTTCTGTCCGTGGGTGCTGTATCTCAAAAACGACTGATCCGATTGAGATGAAACTTTAAACGTAAGGTTTTATCGTTAAAAACTGGAACTGAAAAGCTTTTGGTAAACATTCATAAACCGGAAGTGGGTGTTTACACGAGGTGTTTTTTGTTTTTTTCCGATATTTTTTTTAATATGAAAAATATTACAAAACTTTTTAAACAAAAGTTAAAGAGAATAAGAAACTGAAAAATTTTGAATTTTGTTAAAATATATCTTTCATAAAATTCTTAACTTTCGAGAAAAAAAAATAAAAATTGAAATTTTTGACATTTTTTGCCAATTGCTAATAAACTATTAAAGTTACATGAAACTTATATAACAAATAATTGTAGAGAATTTAAAATTGAATAAATTATTAAGAGTAACCTTTTGGCGTAAACCGCATAGTTTTCGAGTAAAATATAGGGAAAGTACTATGATGGCCACATCACCATTTTTCTAATTTTGTTGAATAATTACGTTTCTTCGTCACTCAAAAACATAAATAGTATTAATGGTTATTAATGATATAATTGTACACCTTAAAAATTCTAAATTATTGATTTTGAGTAGTATATTATTAATGAATTAAAACACTTTGTCAATTTTAAAAGTGTTTTAATTCAATAGTGATAACTTCACACAACTCAAATCAAACGGTGAATATTATTAATATTTCATGTTTATCATATCTCGTACGCTGTGACAACTATACAAGTCTAGTTTTGTTTGATGATTAGTAACATATTCTTACGTTGTTTTATATGTAGAAAGCAATATTCAAATATGATATAACTTTCCTTTGTAAAACATCTCTTCCATCATTGCAAATACAAGTAAATTAAATATTGATTTATATATTCCATCTAAAATTACAAGTTTTGTTCACGTTATGTTATATCTACGTTAATAATATGGCCAATTTATATATTCCATAATACCGACTAAACTAAAACACTTACTATGTTTTTGATGTGTTTGGCACTAACACTAAAATTAAAAATAAATAAAACGCTTGTGTGTGTGTAAATAATTAAATATCATTTGAAGGACATCTAATCCTATAGAGTGAATTTCATCCAACTCTCGAACTCTTAAGGAGCTGGATTGAGTGAAGTGACTGAAGCAATCCTCGGAATTATATATTGGCGGTATTAGTCTGCCAATAGTTTCTCTTTCATGGGTCACTGGCGATCTTAAGCTCGACTACGTTCAGTCACCGGCAGAGGACGCGAAACAATAAAACACTTAACAAACTCCCATATAAAAAAAAGGAGATGCCGCAAGGATGATATTGCGAGAATAACTATTGAGACGTGAAGACATAAGTCCGTCAAGTGCCGATCGATTGGCGGCGAAGGTGAAGCCCAAAGAAGAGAGTGATTTATTGCGCGGCTAAAGGACGCGCATTGCAGCAACGATGTCTTTGGTGCGCACGTTTAAATTTTCACCGGAATTGTCCTTGCGGGATACAATCCGTGTTGGATTCATGTTCAACAACGCCTCTATTACCGTTACACGCGCTACGCCCCATCCCCCGGACACCTAACATTCACTCATTTCCGCAAACATTTACCAATTAACATTAACCCAATTCTCTTTAATACAATCTCACAGCATATATTTTATGTTTTATTTGTTATTATCCTCAGGTGCTTTTAAATAAATACACATATATATTTATGTATAGTGAAATGAATTTTCAATAATATTCAGGTATAAAACAAAGATAATAGAAAGTTCAACAACAATTTAATTAATTAAAATGCTGTCTAAAACATAGAAGTAAATAATTCAAATTCGTATATATACAGGGTGAGTTTTTTTCGATGTTCTCTATGGGGATCTCGGAAACTATAAGAGATAGAGAAACGGTTAAATGGGGAAAGAAGTGTAGATTTACGAGACGAATTAAATTCCACTTTCAAAGTTTTCAAAAAAGTCATGGGTAACTAGATATTTTGAAAAAAGTAAAAAGTGTCAATTTTTTCAAATCAATATATCTTGGTTATTATAACAGATAGAAAAAAACTGAAAAGGACAAAGTTTTAGATAATTTTATGTAGATTAATAAAAAATAATAATTTTTATCGCCATTATTTCCCGAGATATGACGCAAACTTACATTTTTTTAATGGAAACCATTGTTGGCTATCGCCTCATTCAAAAGGTATTTTTTTTCTCTTTAATCCAATATTGCATACGATATAGTTATTTCTAAAAATAAGTGAGTTATAGTCATTTTAAATTTTATTACAAATAAAAAATGGGTAGCATGAAAAATATGAAAGTAAAACAATTGCGGTTGTTTATAATAATAGCAATATTGTAATTATTAGTTCTACAAAGTTAAATAAAAATGAAAAACCAGCATAAGAATAATAATTTTGTAATTATCAAATGGCCATGAAAAATATGAAAGTAAAACAATTGCGGTTGTTTATAATAATAGCAATATTGTAATTATTAGTTCTACAAAGTTAAATAAAAATGAAAAACCAGCATAAGAATAATAATTTTGTAATTATCAAATGGCCTTCTGTATGTGGTATAAACCCATTTGTTAAGAGGATAATACGTTTCTTACAAAAATATTATGAACAGATGAATCGCGATTCACTAATTGTGGTATTTTTAATCGCCACAATGAACATATATGAACTTAAGAGAATCCACGAGAAGTTTCACAGAGAAAAATACAAATTAAATTTGGGTTTAATCCATGGTGTGTTTGGATTAATAATTCTCGGTCCATATATTTTTGAAAGCTCAGTAAGTTATACTGATTACTTTCATTTTCTTCAGAAAACATTTGAAGATACGCTCGATTGTTTAGGTTTATCATTACAAGCAAGATTAAAACGGTTCCAATATGACGGTGCTCCACCTCATTACATGTTGGCTTTATAAATTATTTAAATGATGCTTGTCCTAACTCATAAGTGGAAAGAAATAAACCAATCCCAGGGCTACCTAGATCTCCCGATCTGCGCGTTTTAGATTTTTTTCTGTGGGATTATGTAAAAAACAAAGTATATGAAAAATCATATTAATCTGTGGAGGATCATAAACTAGTTGTTATTGAAACATTTAATTCAATTTACATGAGAATAGTCAAAAAGCCATAAATTCAATTTTATGAAGATATAATTTATGTCATAATAGTATTAATAGTGGACTCTTTGACCATATTTTTTTAATATTAAAATTTCTCTCCCATTGATATATTGATAATTACAGAATTACTTTATGCTGTTGTTTCATTTTGGTTTATCTCTGTAAAACTAATAATTACAATATTGATAATATTATAAACAACTGCAATTGTTTTACTTTCACCTTTTTCATGGCTACCCATTTTTTATTTATAATAAAATTTAAAATGACTATAACTCCCTTTGAATGAGGCCATAGCTAACTATGGTTTCCATTTAAAAAAATGTAAGTTTGCTTCATATCTCGGAAAATAATGGCGATAAAAATTTTCTGATTATTTTTTAATAATCTGCATAAAATTATCTAAAACGTTGTCCTTTACAGTTTTTCTCTATCTATTATAATAACCGAGATATATTGATTTGAAAAAATTGACACTTTTTACTTTTTTCAAAATATCTAGTTACCCTTGAATTTTTTGAAAACTTTGAAAGTGGAATTTAATTCGTCTCGTAAATCTACTCTTCTTTCCCCATTTAACCGTTTCTCTATCTCTTATAGTTTCCGAGATCCCCATAGAAAACATCGAAAAAAAACTCACCCTGTATATAAAGTAATTAAAACTATATAAGAACTTTCAAATATATTCTGTAAACGCTACAATTGTTTCGCTACACTGTGGCTTCTTCAGGCGAAGAATTTTCTTCAGTGTGGCGAAACAATTGTAGAGTTTTATAATATATATTTGAAAGGACTTATATAGTTTTATTTATATTAAAGTGAAGATGAACTTTCAAAATGTATCAGCCTCATCAATCAATTATTTAAAGTAATTATGTTGATATCTTTTAACAGAATTTGATAGGTGTATAATTATAATAAATAAGTTTCGACTTTTGACGGTCATTATCAAGTTGATAATGACCGTCAAAAGTCGAAACTTAAGTCGTGCATATTGTAATATATTCATATATTGTAATAAATTATAGTGGTTAAAAACATATTAAGTGTCTTATTGGGTGTTCATTATGAATTACCACGTAGTAGCAGCCGCAACCATCATTATGATTTATGATACTTCATAAAAGTATCTACGAATTTACATTAAAGAAAAAATTATCTAAAATATCACAACTCACAAAACCAAGCAAATGAGTTTAATAATTACTTTGTCAGTATTGGAAAAATATGTCAAAAAAAGTAGTAAATTTCAATTATAAATATAACATTAATAAAAATTCAAATATCTTAAATGTTCAAGGCTAACATAGATGGTCTAAATATCAATATCTCTAAAAAATTACTTACGTAATGTCAAGCCCTTTAGTAACAGTATTAAATCAATGCTTTCAGCAAGAGAAACGACCAGAGTTCTTACAAACAAATATTGTTTTCTCTCGGGAATACAATTATCGCTTTAAATATACCTAGTTTAGTAGTACTTCTAAACAGGATTAGAAATAAATTAAATACATTGCAAAGTAAATTTACTAAAAACAATTTATTAGTCATATACTACTATTAATTACATTGTCATACAGGTATAGGGCAGATGTACAAAATCGTATCGTCAATATGTTATTACAGGACGAAAACTTTAATGTTCATTTTCTACTAGTGGATAAATAGAAGAAAATTAAGAAACTTATATGATTTTATTGCAATTAATCAAGTTTCACAAGTTTCAATTCGATTATACTATAATTTCTTAAATAAACATTATTATTGCACGAACCATTTTTAATTTAAGTGTGTTAATTAACTTAGTCGAATTTATTTGTATTCATTAGAAAAAGATCATTGTGATTCATAAATATAACACTCGTAAAAATATTATTTGACTCAGTTGAAAGGATTTTTCAGAGACTCAAATCTTCTCCAAATGCTGAGGGTTTTCCAGCAACTGCTTACATTATTTGCCTCGAATAAAATTCCTAAAATTGAAATAAACATAGCTGACAGTTAAAATACAGTTCTGTTCATAATATTTTTGTAAGAAACGTTTTATCCTCTTGGCGAATGTTTTTATACCAGATACAGAATTAAATTAGATCATTACAAAATTATTATTCTTTATGCTGGTTTTTCATTTTTGTTTATCTCTGTAAAACTAATAATTACAATATTGCCATTATTATAAACAACTGCAATTGTTTTACTTTCATCTTTTTCATGGCTACCCATTTTTTTAAATTATAATAAAACTTAAAATGACTATAACTCACTTATTTTTAGAAATAACTATGTCATATTGAATTAAAGAGAAAAAAAAAATAACTTTTGAATAAGCCCATAGCCAACTATGGTTTCCATTAAAAAAATGTAAGTTTGCGTCATATCTCGGAAAGTAATGGCGATAAAAATTTTATGAATATTTTTCATTAATCTGCATAAAACTATCTAAAACTTTGTCTTTTACAGTTTTTTTTCTATCTGGTATAATATCCGAGATCTATTAAATTGAAAAAATTGACACTTTTTACTTTTTTCAAAATATCTAGTTACCCTTGACTTTTTTGAAAACTTTGAAAGTTTCCACTTTCAAAGTTTTATTCGTCTCGTAAATTTACACTTTTTTTCCCATTTAACCTTTGCTCTATCTCTTATAATGAACCTCAAACTAAAACAATGACTGGAAAATATATTTTCAGATGAATGAAAGATATTCCACAAGGCTCAGTCTTGGGATTTTATAGTTAATAACTTTTTTAAGTTCTAACTTAAATAATGACAATTTTTTGCAGAAGATACTCAACTGTTATATACATTTGATAGAAAGTTGTTATTACTATAGGCCCTAAAATTACGATTTTTAATTATTATTATAAGTCTAAAACTGAAGCCCCTTTTTTATATAGATTTCGACAATCCCAATTATATTAAAATGAATATCTGTGTAAAACTTGTATTGTATATAATAAATAATAAATCATTTTTCGGTTATACCGGTACTGTTTGTCTTAGAGTCTGAAAACTATATTATGCGAATCTTTTAGCCATTGTGATTTAGTATACCACTTTTTTTTAGATTAAAAACTATTGGTTAAATTTAATTTTTAAAAAACTCTTGTGTAAGGTTAATCTTTGGCATTAGAAAATGTCAAAATATAAGTCATAAATTACCATAAATTAAGGTTTCGCTCTGACTTATATTCACTTAATGTACCTAGATTATTATTCTTTCTTTATTGTTTTTGCTTCTCCTGCTTACAAAATTACAAAAAATAATTATACATACATTTGATAAGAAATAAACAAATAATTTAGGACACAGGAGTTATGGGCGGAGTTCACTGTTTACCAATGTGCTTCCACGCAAATCGACGTTCTTCCTTAGTCAGGTAATACACTTTTTCCATTTTCGGAGTTCTTTTTAATTATTACCTTCACCTCAACACAAATAAGTTTTTGCAGAAAGATCATCTTCAGTCCAAATATCTAAAGTGTATAACAAAGGCAAAACGTGTCTTATCTTTTCGAAAACACAATGCTAATTGCCTGAAAACATTTAAATTTATATTAGCCTGATATAAATACATACAAATGTTTCCTACTTTGGGCTCAATATTTACTGTATAACAGTACTCATTATTGTAAAATTATAAAAATATGCAACTTTATATTATTCTCGTTGTCTAATATTTTATGTAAATTTGTACAATTGTTAAATTAAACATAAGCCGCGACTTCCTAGACTTCTTGTATATGTAGGGTGGATGGGGGACCTTAATCGCACCCTCCAATTGGTAAAATATTTACATCAAATTTACTAAATAATTTACTAGTTGTTGTAATAAGATTCATAATTGATTTTTCATCAAATTAAAATCTATATTTGAATTTTCTTTTTAAATTTTATTCTATGTTTTATTGATTTATGTATGAAATAGTTACCACTTATAACAAAATGTTTTTTTAAAACGTCTCCTTTAATCTTTAAAAATATGTGAATTTGAAATTAATTTAAAATTTTTGAATTATTAATTTAATGTTTGGTTTAAATTTTTTTAACCCTTGTGCATGGTTTAATGATTACAGGAAAGGATAGACTTAATCCACCCACCCTAAGCATATATTTAAATTTTAAATAATAAGTAATATAAATAGATATACGCTTTATTTACACAAAAATATGCAATACATATACATACGAATACTTAATGAGCAATGAACGTCAATATAACAAAGCATGATTTTTCTTTAAATTAACATTTTCTTCTAAAGAAAATTTATATCGTTGATAACCTTAAATTTATTAGGTAAATAAAATTTCATACTTGTTTATTCGGGACTTTCTTCTGTTAAAGTATATTTATGTTTAAGATATACAAAGAAATATTTATGATCTTTAAATTATTGGTGTTATTTTTGCTTCCAAATAAATTAAAAAACTTTCCAAAATAAATGTAGCATATTCTGTAATAAGAAACATTCGTTTCTAGTCCGATCATTGCTCATCAGTGAATAATAAACGGTGGTTGTAATTTTTAAATTACCAATTTAATGTTTTAATTAAAGTATTTCTTAAACTCTTGTTTATGTTTCCCTGATGGAAGGATGGGATAGAGGCTACTCATCCACCATACATATATATTTAAATTTTACAACAACACAATGTTTATGTTTTTTAGAATACGTACTAAAAATTATGCTTTGCATTTCCCCAAAACTAAATCAATAAAATGGTGATGTGGCCATCATAGTACTTTCCCTATATTTTTCTCGAAAACTATGAGGTTTACGCAAAAATGTTGTTCTTAATAGTTTGTGCACTTTTGAATTCGCTACAATTATTTATTTTATAAATTTTCTATCTCCAATAGTTTAGTAGAAATTGGCAAAAAATGTCAAAATTTTCAATTTTAATTTATTTTCTCGAAAGTTTAAAATTTTATGAAAAACATGTTCGAATAAAACTTGTTCAGTTTTTCATTCTCTTTAACTTTTGTTTGAACCGTTTTTTAAAATTTTTCATATTTAGAAAAATATTACCAAAAAACAAAAAAACGCCTCGAGTAAACACCCACTTCCGGTTTATGAATGTTTACCAAAAGCTTTTCAGTTCCAGTTTTTAACGATAAAACCTTAAGCTTAAAGTTTCATCTCAAACAGATTATTCGTTTTTGAGATACAGCGCCCACCGACAGACAGACACACATACAGACACAATTTTTTTTTTTCCAGAAATTAGTGTTTTGGGCTCAGGGGGCCCAAAACGGATATTTCCGCAAAAAAAAATTTTCACAAAAAAATCACGAAAACAATACTCCCCCTATATATACTATATAGGGAAAGTAAAAATGGTGATGTGGCCATCATAATACTTTCCCTATGTTTTTCTCGAAAACTATGAGGTTTACGCAAAGAAGTTATTCTTAATAATTTATTCAATTTTAAATTCTCTACAATTACTTTTTATGTAACTTTTACGTAACTCCAATAGTTTATTAGTAATTTTCAAAAAATGTCAAAATATTCAATTTTTATTTTTTTTCTCGAAAGTTAAGAATTTTATGAAAAATATTTTCAAATAAAATTTATTCAGTTTATTATTCCCTTTAACTTTTGTTTGAACCGTTTTTAAAAATATTTCATAGTAAAATATGACCAAAAAACCAAAAAACGCCTCGAGTAAACACCCACTTCCGGTTAATGAATGTTTACCAAAAGCTTTTCAGTTCCAGTTTTTAACGACAAAACCGTAAGTTTACAGTTTCATCTCTATAGGATCTTTCGTTTTTGAGATACAGCGCCCACCGACAGACACACAGACACACAGACACACAAAAAAATTTTCTAGAAATTAGTGTAATGGACTCAGGGGGGCCCAAAACGGATATTTCCGCAAAAAAAATTTTTCAAAAAAAAATCACGAAAACAATACTCCCCTATATATACTATATAGGGAAAGTAATTAGTAAAATGGTGATGTGGCCATCATAGTACTTTCCCTATATTTTTCTCGAAAACTACAAGGTTTATGTAAAAAGGTTATTCTTAATATTTTGTTCAATTCTTAATTCTCTACAATTATTTGTTATATAAGTTTCATGTAACTTCAATAGTTTATTAGCAATTAGCAAAAAATGTCAAAATTTTCAATTTTTATTTTTTTTTCTTGAAATTTAGGAGTTTTATGAAAAACATGTTAAAATAAAACTTGTTCAGTCTATAATCCCCTTTAGCTTTTGTTTGAACCGTTTTTTAAAATTTCACATATTTAGAAAAATAATACCAAAGAAACGCCTCGAGTAATCATCCACTTCCGGCTTCCGGTCTATGAATGTTCACCAAAAGCTTTTCAGTTCCAGTTTTTAACAATAAAACCTTAAGTTTAAAGTTTCATCTCAATACGATGTTTCGTTTTTGAGATACAGCGCCCACCGGCAGACAGACACACAGACACACATACAGACACACACATTTTTTTTTCCAGAAATTAGTGCAATGGACTCAGGGGGCCCCAAAACGGATATTTCCGCAAAAATTTTTTTTCAAAAAAAAAATCACGAAAACAATACTCCCCCTATATATACTATATAGGGAAAGTAAAAATATGAATGCAATCTCTAAAATCACCACAGTGCTGGTTTCTAATTTTAATGGTAAAAGTCAAATAAATCATTTTTAAATAATGTTCTTACATTATCTAAACTAGTTTCTACCAAATATTTAAATCATTTTAAGGTAAAAAGGTAATCCTCTGTATAGCTCTGTAATTGGTTAAGAATATACTACTACCTTTAGTTATAGTTTCTAATTAAAGTATATTAACTTTAATGATATTGAAAATTAATTAAATACATCAAAAAACAAACATACTTGTTTCTGATATATGCGAACAAAACAGTTTAACAATTTATTAAATGCTATTAATAGTGAATGGATATGAGGAGCAGGTGAGGTGGGTGCAGAGTAAGGCGAGGAAGGCTTGGGGATGGCATGGGGGAAGTGGGGGAAGTGGATGAGGAATAATGTGAGGGTGGCGTGTAAGATATGGGATGCGTGTGTGAGATCGGTGCTGATGTATGGAGTGGTAGTATGGGGGACGAGAGGGTATTAATGTATAGAGAGAGAGCAGATGTGGTTCGTGAAGCGCATGTTGGGGGTGGAAAGGTCCACGCCCAGTTACATAGTGCTTCAGGAGACGAATAGAGAGAGGTTAGAGTGCGAGGCAATGGTGAGAGTGGTGAGGTATGAGAGGAGATTGTGGGAATTGGGGGAAGAGAGATTGGTGAAGGATATATGGTTGTCAAGCGTGGGTGGGGTTGAGGGTAGATGGAGGGGTGAGAGGAGGAAAATGTATGAGAGGGTAGGTTTGTTAGAGGCGACAGTAATGGAATAGCTAAGGAACGGGGTAAAGGTGGACGAGTGGGTGAGGGAGAAAGGGAAGGAGGTGGAAGGGCAGGAAAGGCAAGGGTGTATAGAGAGACGCGAGTACAATGATATGTATGGAAGGTGGCAGGTGTATGGAAGAGTACCGGAAAATTTGATAGAGAGGGGATGGAGTAGAGAAGATAGGGTGATTGTGGCAAGGGCGAGGTGTGGATCGTAGAAGAGAGGAAGGAAGATATGGATGGGGGAAGAGTATGGAAGGTGTGTATTGTGTGAGCATGGGAAGGATACGTGGAGGCACTTGGCGGAGGAATGCGTGGGGGTGAAGGAGGAATTGATGGGGGCGAAAGGGAGTAGAAGGGTGATGGAGTGGATGAGAGACGTTGGGCGGGAGGAAGGACTTTGGAAAAGTTGGGGAGGGAGAGAGAAAGGAGAAGAGAAGGAGGAAGGGGGGGGGGGAGAAGGAGGAAGGGGTACATGTGTAAATAGTGTGTAGGAAAGATGTTTTATGTAATGGAGAATGATATGCCAATGAAGGTATTTTTTTTTGTTTTTTTTTTTAATAGTGAATGCAATATTAAATTTTTAGCTTATACAATGCATTTTCATATCAAATACAATCATATTTTATAATTGGTACTTAAATATTTTTCTCGTCATAGTACTATTATAGATGCATAAAAATATCAAGCCCCCAAATTTGTTCCACTCGAAAAACATTTATGGCTTGTTTATACCACTAAGTTAGTGTAACAAAATTTGAGATTCGCTCTTTCTTCAACTCATGTGGTCTATACGATTTTGTCGCCAAAATTTGTAATGCTGTTTAGTTCAGACAAAAAAGTATCTCTAAAAAAAGATAAAAGAATGAAACAAAAGTAAAAATAAAAGGTTCCAGCTGCCTTAACATCGTGGTAATTAAAGGATTTGAGTAGAAGAACATATTTAGTTATAAACTCCGCCCGAGCTTCCTTTGCCCATGATTTTGTTTATGTTTCTTTTAATTAATTGCTTGTATGCATTATTTAAAGAAGATAAATAAATTAATAAACGGTAAAATCTTTTTATTAAACAGCTTTGCTTTGGAGTTCAAATCAAAAATCAGTATCACACACAAATACAGTTTTAACTTGGTGCCAGGAAAGTCATTTAGCAAAAACGATTAATCTAAAGTGGTGGTTATGGGTAAAGAAAATCAATTCGTTGACTCTGGATAAAATCTGACAATTAAGTAGTATTTTTAGGAATATCATATATTATTTATACCCAAAGTGCTTCATATCTTTACCTCTGCAGCACTGAATAGGTTCAAGGTATTACAAATAATAGTTTTAGTTTTTCGTTAAATAATTATAAATATAAAATATATTAAAGTAGTTGTTTCAATAAGTGTTCTTTCTAATTCTGTAACATTTTATCCGCTTTTCTATTGCATGGGAGGTGATTTTGCCACACCCCGGATAATGTTTCCAGCCGGAAATGTATTAAATTTCAAAGAGCAAGGTTTTAATTTATTACAAAAATGCACGTCGGTTATAAATTTGGAAATACAATCGAATGAGATTAAAAAATAAAGTAAATGTTTCAACACTGCCGTGTACTGTAAACATGAGACGCGCCGCCTCATTCCACGATGTTTGTGTGTGTCTAACAAGGCTATAAATTATGTGTGTCAGTGGCAAGTCCAGAAATGAAAATATTTTTTTACTAATAGCCAGCCTGCCATATAATAAACCAACCTCTAATATTCTTTCCAACAAATATTTCAGTAAAATTATAATTAATTGAACTGAATAGATTTCTAAAATTGTATTTTGACAAATATAAGTTGAAAAAAATACGTTCGAAAATATGTAATGCAATCCTTTTAAAATTTCAATCCATTTCAAATTATTTGTCCATCGCACTGGACAATATTTAGATTGTGGGTAAAGAAATGAAGTTCTAAATTTAAAAAATATATTTTAAAGCCTAATTCTGTAAAAATTATATAGTATCAATTTTAGTGAATATTTAAAGTTAATTTCATTCAAAATGGAAAAGTGGAGCATGCAACCATTATAGATGACGGTGGCGAACGTTAAAAAAAATAAGCACTGCAGCGTGTCACGGGGCGAAAGAAAGATGAGTCCGGAATACAATACACATGTTCCACGTTACAAAAACGTGTGTTGAAATGTTGTAACGAGCTGAGAGACTTTTCGCCCAATTTTTTCCCGTGCTTCCCGGACAGACGTCCAACGCAATTAATTAACCCTCAAATAAACTGTGCAAAGTCGGTGTGTGTTAACGGGAACACGTTATGATTGATCACGCTCGGGTGGCCTAAATAACAATTGGCTTATTTGCACGTGAATGGGGACCGTTTGATTTCGGACGGGATGGATTATGGAAATTGTTTACATAACACGATTTGTTAGAATGAAATAATTGAGAGTCCATCATCCGGATAATTGAAGATTATACGGGCCGCCGGACTTACGGAAAAATCCTTCTAATTTATATTTAAATTTTTCTATATTAAATCACGTTGTTTTTCAACAGTTTAAACGATTAAATTTGCTTCAGTATAAATATTTACGCACAAGAGCCCTTAGGCTATTCTAAATACATTTTGCTGTTTTTAACAGTGTTTTGAATAAAAGTAATATCTTATTAATACCCTGCAAGAAAATGATTTCCATCTTAAAACTTAGCAATCGAAGTATACATCAATAGCTAAAAATCAAAACGTAATTTTTAAAATGCTTATATTTAAAAATTCTGATTTTATCAAGACTTTTAGTACGTACTGTAGACTAGATGGTAACATTTTCGTAATCGCTTTTAAGTTTCACAGTTGTAAAAATGCGGACATGCCCACCTGTATTGAGGTTGAATGTATACCATATATATCAAGTAAAATCTTCTAGTGGAATAGGCATGCGAGGGTTTTTGGACTAGATGCGATTTATCTGTTTTCTATAGTATTAAAGCTATTAGAAGTTTAAAGCAAACTCAAATAATGTCATTGCCTATAACACTGTACAAAAAATTTTAATTTTTTTTATTTACCAGAACCTAAAAATATGTACTTACTTACTTACTTACCATTTTTTCAGGAAAATAATTTAAAGAAAAGTCGACATAACGCATTTTATTACAATATTAATATATCGTAGTGACTATAATGTATGTATGTTTTACGAAATGTTTGTCCTCTGGACTTATAACTTGTCACAGAAGTCTCCCGTATTAAAGAATCTCCTAGAATACTAGGATTCCATCCTAGTATTCTAGAATCCACCCTGATTGAATCTCTCTCCATGCTAGTTGCTAATGTCACCCAAATTAGGTGGAAAGAAATCTAAATGGGAATGTAACAGTGAATCTTAAAAGATATATTTTGGACAATGGTTATATAGTTTGCAGATTTAAAATCCCTAAAAAAGTTTTGCATCACTTCTTTACAGCATATCAACGACGCTTTTTAGATTGAGTTTTTCAACAAATCTTGCATCTTGCATTATATGTCTTATTTGGGGGCTTATAAATATTCCTTCCTTGAGTTTTGCCTCACTTATTCTGGAGTTTTTTAGACATGCATTTATTTGATACTAATAAGCCAGATTTTCGAGGTAATTATGTTATTATAAACAAGTACGTAAATATTAAGAAAAATAATTACTTACTGTGCTTTTCTTAAGGTAACCTAACCTTTTTATAATGAAATTATTTTCTTGACAATGTACCCAAAAATCAAAGTGACCTTCTATGTAATTAATAAAATGTATTAAAATCCTTTAGTTCGTTGTAGAAAATTAAATAATAATTTAAAAATACGAAAACATTTCGTGAATCTACAACAATGAGTCTTACTAAGACTACAAAACAAATTGATTTGAAACAACTACTTCCCTAGCTAATACTTCGACAGACATTGAATGATACACGCAAATTAATTTGTATCATTCAATGTCTGTCGAAGTATTAGCTAGGGAAGTAGTTGTTTCAAATCAATTTGTTTTGTAGTCTTAGTAAGACTCATTGTTGTAGATTCACGAAATGTTTTCGTATTTTTAAATTATTCTATGTAATTATTTAGAAATTTTAGGCGATGAGCAAATTTCAAATATGTTCTCATTGCAAGGATACTATATCAGACAATTATCAGTAAATTTCTTGTAAATAATCGTGTTTAAAACGATTATTTCAGGATTCCAGGATTTTGCTGTTTTTGTTTAAATAATAAAAGTTTTAAAATATTTTGGGAATTTCTTGTTGCAAATACATAACTTCCATTACAAAATTCTATAACTTCTAAATAAAGTAAAATGAAAATTATTTGGACAAATAACTTCAAAAATATCCTGAAAATTTTATAAAATGTATTTAAAAGTTAAAAATGAATTTGTATCTATTTTATACGCTTAAAACCTATTCTCGTTATTATTTTATACATTCAAAAGTTAATGTATAGCTCTTGGGGCCGTCAACTTGAAATTAAAAGCATCGAAAATCTAAATCTTTAGAAGTTTTTCTGAAAAAATATATACAATGTAAAGTGTGAATGTAAAAAAACCGAATGTAATGGTGTGTATGAAGGGAGGAAGAAGAAATGATGAAAGGTTTTATTTGAATAGAGAATAAATTCAAAGAGTAAAATGTTTTAAATACTTGGGGGTAGTTTTTTTTCCAGCAACGGCTGGAAGTTTGTGGAGAGAATGGAGGTGGAGAATGAGACATTCAATGGTGACGATAGAGACCATATGGAAAGTATGCCTGAAGTCAATTCTAATGTATAGAGCAGAAGTGTGGGATTTCAGCATGAAAGAGAGTATGGAAGGAGTACAAATGTGGAAGATGTTAGAACTTGAGAAGAGCACGCCATGGTATGCAGTATATCAAGAGATGGATGCATGTAGTATATGGGTGGATGTAGAGAAAAATGGGCAAAGTATGAGAGAAAAGTTAGAATGGAGAGACGGAAAGAAATAAATACTAAATGATACGGACACGACGGATAAAGTGAAGGCTCAGTGAGAGAAGATGTACAAGAAAGTAGGCTGGTTCAACAAATCAGTAAAAGAAATGGCACGAAGAGGAAAAATATTTGAAAATTTTAGTAGAGATGACTCTACTATCCAAAGTATAAGAAAATAGCGGAAGGGGCGGGCAAATCCTAATACTTGTATGGAAGAGGTCGAGAATGGGACAAGAAAGCATTGATGGTAAGGTATCGATATGGCAGCGCAGAACGGAGGACCGCTTTCGTATGAATTAGGAGGTGAGAATGTGCCGATTGTGTGGAAGGAAAGAAGAAAGATGGGAGCATTGGAGGGTAATGGAAATAATAAGAAGGATAGAGGAAAAGAAAAAGTCATATGGAAATAACTAGTTCTTAGTCAGTTTTTTGGCAGATGTATGAAATTATTTGTGTAATGGAAATGATCCAATAAAAGATTAATACTTATATTATTATTTTTATTTATTAACAATTAAACGCTATATTAAATCTCACTGAAATTTGTAGTACTACATCAAAAAAGTAAAATATATTTTATGAATTAATTTATTCTTATGGTATATTAGAGATTAGATTATATTAGACAGGTCATTTGGCTATAGACAACCATATAGACAAAACTACGGATGGTATGATCGGCCGTTTCCTCTGCCAGTCCATAGAGTCTACAAATGGTGTGGTCCACTTTACCTATCTCGTGAATATGGTACTTCCCTGGGACATGACCTTCAAGGAGACCATTACCTAGTTTTATCTTATTTTGCTCTGCTTGGCAAGATGTCAATAAACATTTTGGGTTGCATTTGACCTGGTGTGTTTATCTGGTGACTGGCTATGACTGGCTGTGGTTTTTTTGATTTTGATAGCCTACATGTGGTAGGCTTTGGTCTGATAATGGTAGTCGCGTCTTCTTTCCTGTCAAGTACATTGGCATGTTCGTTGTCTATTATACTTGCATGACCTTTAACCCACATTAGAGTGAGCTTGTTGCCCTTGGTCAATTGGTTCAGTTGCAAGTAGGTTTGGAATTGAAACTGTACGCGTTGCGGTTCTTAAGAATAGTCTGACTGTCCGAAATCAGGCAGATGTGTGCCCCTTTGTAGCCTTTTTTTAGCCTGTATTTAGGCCCGTATATTCGTATGCCGGAGCCCGCTTCCGATTTTGATGCATCTGTATATCAGAATACAGTGTTTGTAGGAACTCTGGTTTAATCAAGTTCAGAATTTCTGAGTGCCCGAATCTATTTCCTGTACCATGCTAGTCCATTATCATTAATTTTGAGTTTCAGTCCTCATAATCTGCCAAAGAACCTGTGGAACCTTTGGGAACTTTAATATTTAGCATCCTACGTTTAGTGGAAGGTACCACCATAGTTTTGTCAAGATTGACATTCAAGCCTTCCCTCAGACTCCATTTTACTACGGCGGAACAACCTCTACCAAAGTTACCCTATGTGGCAACAGTGTTACTGAAGTAACAGTAGGCAAGAGTGGAAGATCATATTATTATGAACTCAAGCCATTCCATGTGCGATCAAAATTTTTGTAAGAAATATTTGTAATATATATTTGAATTTTATTATGTAAGTACAATGGATAAAATAAATACTATCTATCTAGTATGACAATTATTATGTGATCGGCGTAATCAATCATCTACCACGAATCATAGTAGTGGCTATAGAACCCCGACTTGTGGCATCCTTTTGCTGTGGTTACCGTTTCTAATTCACTCCCTATACCTGCGGTGTACTTACGGTTTTCAAGTACCGATTTGATTTTCATATGCCATTTTTCCACGGTTTTGAAGGGTGTGTTGTTAAACACAATTTCAATATCCACGAAAGTACCTAATGCAATCTCCTTGTGTTACAGTGAACTTTCTATGCCTGTTGTGGGTGTGCAGTGTATTCACATTAGATTTACCAGGTAGATAGGCAAACTGCTGCCTATGGAGTGGATAATTTTCTATAATTTTCACCATGACTTTTAGACTTGGGCCTTCTTTGGGGATAAATATTACCCTAGCTTCTTTCCATTCGATTGTAATATAACCTAGCGTAAAACTAGTTTTGTAAACAGCCTACAGGTAGGCGGCTATAACATCTAACCTCTGCTACAGCTGTGAGAGAAAAACGCAGCTTTTACTTTAAAACTTTCATGAATGATTTCCTCATTTACCCTTGGTGATAATCAATTACCTATTATTTAAAACTTTTAACTGCTTATTCAATTTTGTCTTTGGTAATGTGTTTACCAGCCTTTAGTACGTAGGAATATGATTCATTCCGAAGATTGAGCTGTGTTTTCAGTCCACAGATCGAGACTTTTCTTGAGCCAATCTGTATAACATCCATCAATTTTTTTTTACTCGCATGGTTTAATTTCGTAGTATTTTTGTCTTATCTTTGTATAGAATATCTTATTTTTGTTCATTTTACAAGGTTAAGTTGAAAATTGTTAAAATAAGTTTTTTTTCCATATACATGACCCAAAATGCAAATGATTCTTTATTTTTGGAAAAATATATTTCTTGACAAAATCTATTATCTTTCCCAAAGGTAGATTTGGAAAATTGCACATAAATACGCATTTAATTATTATTATATAAGGTGGCTCAAAAGTAATGTCGTAGTTTAAATTGTCTGCCATTTTGTTATAAATGAAAAAAGAGCTCTGTTTTCATCAAAAGTTTATTTAAAAGTGTATTATTGATTACATTAAATGGAAAAAAATATATCGCTCAAATGGCCACCTGCTAAGTTGATTCTATCCATCTGGCTCCAAAGTGACGATTTCTTGTTCAATGTTAGCTTTCAAGTCTTGCAAGGATCGTGGTTTGTTATAGTAAACGCGATATTTTAAAAAGCCCCAAAGGAAGAGGTCTGATGCTGTTAGATCTGGACAGCCAGTTCAAATCTCCAAAACGGGAGATCACTCGACCTGGAAATTGGTGTCTCAAAATCTCCATAGCAAAAAAACTCGCTTAGCATCTGCCTGTAACGCTCGCCATTTACGGTTACGACGGCGCCATCGGCGTCTTCAACAAAATAGGGACCAATCAACCAACCAATGTTGATTCTCTGTGTCCCAGAAACGCAAATTTTGTTTGTTAACATAACCACTTAAGTGGAAATGGACTTCATCGCTCATTATAATACGAAGTCATCCTCTTCTTGCACCAAGTTCAACAGAGTTTGGCAGTAAGTTAACCTTGTCCGACGGTCAGCAGGCAGAAATTCGTGAACAGTTTGCATTTTGTAGGGGAACATTTTCAAATCTTTCACTAAAATCCATTACAAGGAACGTCTGCTGATACCTAATTGTGTACATCGTCATCTCGTTGATGTTTGTGGATTCTCTCTGACGTCGTTGGCAACAGCAGCGATGTTCTTGTTCGAATAAGCAGTAACAATTCCCTATATATCTACAACATACATGTCAAAGCACACTGACATTTGGCGCTATTTGCGGCAAATTCAAACTATGACATACTTTTGCGCCACCTTGTATAATACATTAGGTTTTGGTTTGAAATATAAATAATTAACCTCATCATTATAAGTAGATTATCTCCAATATATTATTCTAAAATTGGAATAGTTGTAAGATGATTTTCATTAATTAAGTGGATGGTTTTACCATAATTGTCATTTATTATCTTGATTGATGTTTAACACCATTATTTTGTAATATATTTTTTTATATTTATGTATTGTATTTTTAAAATCATTTATGTTTTGATAATGGCAAGTGTATTGCTGAAACTATAGTCAATGAAATTAAAATTCTGTTAAAAGTTACCAAACGTTTTCATTTGATCATCAACTTTCCACCGTTTGATCGTTATCTCATTACCACTATAATAACATCGGTAAGCGTTCATATATCTCTAACAATATTTAATCTATTAGCCATCGAGGCCACTTTGATTTTCCTAGCTCCGATTTAGACCTTTGCAACAATTTCGTGACCTATGGTTTGTGGGCAATTGTGAATATCGTCTCTATCTATTCATTTATTGTTTCTTTGTATTTTATGTTGCTGTAATGGGACTTAGTATTCCTGCCAGCCACGGACTACCCAACCTGTTCTGTGGCATAAGGTTCAAATCTTCTCATCTCTCATGTCAACTGATTAGCATTTAGACCATACTACGAGATCTACTTCTCAAAAAACAGTAAATCAAGTCAGCTACACAGCAGGGAAAAAAACTCAACCGCAACCACTTTTTCGATAGATTTGCTTTGCTTCAGTTCTTTTAGATTGAGATACCCTGGTGTCTAAGGCTTACAGTGATAGCTTGATGACCTGCACCAATTAATTCCATCGTAGGTCTAATATTATTTCTTCTGTCACCAAATAGAAAACTATATTTTTTTTTTCAAATTTAAAGAAAAAGGCTAATAGATGTATTACAACATTGATTTATACTCGATTCATTGTTGAGGCACTTTAACGTTGAAAAGTTGAAAATCCATTTTCAATATTAAGATAACGACAATGTCTGATTTTTAATTTGTTTTATTTTAAACACTACATTTCGCTATGTTTCGCCACACTGTGGCTTCTTCAGGTGAGGAAAACATACAGATAAAATACGCATTACTTCTTATATACTATGTTGTGGTTAGTGGGGGAGTGAACATTTTTAAGAGCAGAGAATTTGAAATTCTATTTGACCAGCCATCTACTCAACGGTTATACTAGTTGGAGAAATATAAAAATAGTGGAACAAAACCAAGTGTTTTAGTTTATTGCATTTTTACATTCAAGTAAATTTTAACAATTCCTTGCAATTTAATATATTTGTATATAACTTATGAAACGGTTTGAGTTTCCCACTATTTGAAGTTATTTCATAATATGTTTCTGTAATATATTGAAAATATTAGTGTCCAATGCCAGAACGTTTACTTAAATAAATTCGTCATTATAAAATAAATAGGCAATTAGAAAATAGAATCACACTTGGTATGTAATTCAGTATAAATAGATAACAAAGAAACTAAGGAAAAAAACTTAATAAAATTACTTACATTGGTCTTATTTTAACTTATTAACATAAACACCCAGCAATTATAATTTAGTCTTGTTAATTTTATAATTCACAAAATTTCACATTTTAAAAAACATTTTACAATAAACTTCAAATAAATAAATAATAAAGAAGCATTTTTTCTTAATGAATTTCTATCTTATTATAAGCTATGGACATTCAGTACACCTCATGTTAGATATCTATTTTAGTTCTAAACTTTTCGATACAACAAGAAGTATATTTTATAAAAATGACTTTCTGCTGAAAAATTGATAATAAGATTTTTTCTTGTTAACTCTATTCAGGAATACACGGTATAGGATATATTTTATGTGTGTTTTTTTTATATATTTTGTTTTATTAGATTTATTGAACAATACTCAATACATGTTTCCTTACATTCATTGTTTATATTTACTTTTTAGTTTGTTAAAAGACAAACGGTGCATTTGTTATAATATATATATTAAATACCAAGATTTACATGGTTTATAAAATATATACTTAAAATTATCTTTGTTTGTATAATAATTAACTAGTTTCCAATATTATTAAGCACAACGTACAAAACGAAAATTTATAGGGTTTGAATATTATTCTTGATAGTTGCACTAAACCTAAAGATGATATAACTTTTAAGTGTTAAGATGTAATCTACCTTTGTTTCTTAAAATTACTAATATTTATACTTAGTTAAGAGCTTTAAGGGATGATTTCACAGGTGTTAGGATAAGATTGTTTATTTCGGGAATCCTGTAATATTTATTATTTACAAGAACGGACGTGAAGTTCTAGCATGTAATCCTCTGCTTGTATAACATGGGTTATCCCGCAAAACCTAATTATACTAATTCACGCCCCAAGGCCGGAAATTTACATCACGAAAAATGTAAACCCAAACTCGCATTTCCAATGCAAATTGGGTGTGGAATATATATCATAATTAACTACATAACAATCAATGCTTTTCACAGTTAGTATTAATATCTTTAACATATAATTATGACAAAGAATGTGTGTTAAATTATAATTTAGATTATAATATGACCAGTATTTTCAAATTGATAGGAAGCTTGTGGGATATCTAGTTTTTTTTTGTTTACACACATTTTGAGGATGACCGCGAATATATTTAATAGTTAGATTCTCTTTTCCATTTATTAGATCACTCTTAAATTAAATGTGTCCAGGCTCCATGACATTTGTAACTCGAAGAGAATCAATGACTGACTCCGGTCATTAAAGACGATTTTAACTGGTCTCGGTTTATTATTATTGGACTGTTCTCGGGCAAATTAAAAACGATGAAACATTGTTAGCTTGTCGGTGTCGTTCTTCTAGTTCAAGTACTAAATCTTCTATATTTTGCTGAGAGTCCAGATTTATATTGTTTTAAGCATGATTCCCAGCACTAATCATTTCTAAGTTAGTTACTCTAGCCTTAATTTCCTGTTTCTTAAACCTCTAATCTATATAATATGGAATATTCAGATCCTAAAACTGCTTTAATGATTTCAGAAATTGGGCGTCCCTGTTATGAGTTAGTATCAATGTCACTGATCGGAGGAGCACGCGCTTCGCACATAAAAGTGTCTCCATTTGCTATTTTAGCCTCTCCGAGATAATACCCAACTAGCTGCCTCACAAATTTAACCATGGATGAAATTTGTGAGGTAGCTAATGTGAGACCATAGTTTACAATCGCCATGGCATTTGAGTGCAGTAGTTGAAGGGCTAATTTGTTTTTTGCATTCAAAACAGAAATGAACCAGGGATATACAGAATATTTAATGAAAATAAACTAAGTAAAAAAATTCTTGAAATTGATGGTATTTAACTATTAATACGTTATGGAAACTGGAACCTATTTAATTAGAGAAAGAACTCTGACCTGTTCTACAGATCTTTTTTGTAAAAATTAATAAATCAAGTACTTTAGATAAAAGACACAGATCATAACTTTCTAGGTGTTTGGCACTGGTTAATTATTGAGAAGAGTTTATATAATTTTATACATCAATAATAATACCTCTGAAAGTTCTATTTAACAAATGACCTTCAGACCTTGGGTAATAATGAATTGGTTTAACTTTATCGATCAAATTAATTTAAGATGTATTTATTACTCTTACGATGTTTTAAACTCTTGTTTTATATTATATAAACTCCACAATGATCGAATTTTTTATTTTGGCTTTACTGTTTTAATTCACCCAGGCTGTTATTTAATATGCATTTATTTATTTATCTAATGCGAATATAGCTGTTTCAAGACGTACAAATAATTTTATATGTATATGCATACAAAAATTTAGACTTCACATGGAAAGGGTCAAGTTCACGTCCACATGATCTTCCACTCTCGCCCAATGCTGCTTTCATGACTCTGCGGCCAGTAGAAGTAACTTTGGCGGTCTTTCACCAGGTTATTTGCCATATATGGCTTATTTGTTTTAAATGCTATTTTAGTATCTAATTTTTTATTTATTTGTTGATCTTGCTGCTTAAAGGTTCATTAAAAGTTATAGAGGTATAATTGCTTTTCTATTTTTAATTGATTATGGTGCTGATTAGTATGTTATTATTTAGTTTGCTTTATTTTCGTTGTGAAGTATATATGCATATAAGCAATGACTTTACGTCAAACAAATAGACGTAAAAGTGCAAGGAAAAATCAATCTATGCAAATCACCTCCTCTCCGAAAATCACAACTACAAAAATACATACAGAGAAAAGTGGAAGAAAACTAAACTTACTGAAAATCAGCAGATTCGAAAGAAACAACCTCCTACTCAACGACCAAACAGAATTGCCAAACTCCCCACTACTAAATATCTCAACTCTACCATAGTATCAATAATGTCAAAGATTTCTAATGTCACTGTAAAGTTGCGTTAAAAAACGAGATTTTATCTTTAAAGGAGGAGATGACGCTGCTTAAAACGACACAAAAGGAATTTTTTACTCAATTAACTTATGAATTTGTCCGGTATTTGAAATCGTAAATATCACTCCAATTTAACAATTAATAACTTGTTAATACTACTTACAGTGGAAAACCACAAGAAAATTGTCGTTCTGCAGCTGTTACCAACAATGATATTTTTCCTACTAGTGCAGCCAAGACTTCCATAGATGGCGCCTTAGATAAATTGGCCGCTAAAACTGCGCGTACATCTGCAAATACTGATCCTGAAGCATCCGAGCAAATCAACGGCAGTGCCAAGAAAACGGTTACCCATTATGTGGTCGTACGCAAATCGTCATCTACTGAAAAATTATTTATTAAGGGTAGCATCGGCATAAATAATTTTATCTGTACTCCACTCACATCTAACTCAATGTACTGTTCGTTTAAAGTTGGAATCGCTGAATCCGACACTAGTAAATTTCTCCATGCGGAAATTTGGCCTGAAAATGTCACCGTTCGTTGTTTTATTAACCGCCAACGTAAATCTAACCAGAATCGTACCACTTTAAACACTCATTGTAATAGCATAAATAATAAAATAACTTTGGGAATTTTTTTAGACAAGACTCATGTGCCTTAAGAATACATGTAGTTTCCCCAAACTAAGAAATTAATTAAGAATTTTTTTATCAAAATATTCGTGGGCTTCGTACTAAATTTTCTGCTTTAATTAAATATGTCTCCTTATTCAGCTACGAGATAATAGTTCTTTCTGAGACTTGGTTAGTGAGGACATTTTTGATGCCGAACTCGCATTCCTTAACTATAATGTTTATTGTTACGACCGTAATGATATGAATTCCAGGAAACAACGTGGTGGGGGAGTACTTATAGCAGTTGCTAGTCACCTTAAATCGCATGTACTTGAAAGTAAATCTTATCATCATGAAGAGCTCTTTGTTTCCGTTAGTACAGATAAACAGCGAGTTCTTCTTGGTGGTGTCTATATCCCTCCTAACTCTCAACTTTCGACATATGAACAACATTGTTTACCTGTTGAGAACCTTGTTGATATTTTACTTGATTACCACGTGTGTATACTGAGTGATTTCAATCTCCTAAACATTAATTGGTAATAGGCGATTATGGCGTTTGTACTGATTCAACTAATAATTGCGCTACTTCTGTTTTTGATACGTACGGATTCAAACAATATTGTTAACGCTAATTCTGTACCTTTGGACCTTATATTCTTACAAACTACCTTTGCTAATAAGTTTTTTGTCTCCTATGCTGAAAACTCCCTTGTGCCATATGATCCAGCTTTAGAATTGAGTATTAAGTAATACATCTAATACTACGGAATCTCGTTGGCACTCTAATCTAAGGTTTCAATTTCATTAAGCAGATTTTGCAAGATTAAATAATAAATTTATTAATTTTAATTGGGATAACGTTCTAAAGGATTTAAATGTTAATGATCAAGTGGGTGTTTTTTTATAATATTCTTTATGAGGTGATTGGTAAATTTGTTCCTGTTTTGGACGCAAATAGTTTACCTGCTTATAGATTCCTTAAATGGTACAGTAATGATTAAAAAATTATGTTGTTTAAGAAAAACACTACATGCCAAATTTAAGCAATCTAATCTACATGCGGACTATGAAAGCTTTCAAAAAGTACGGTCTGATTGCAAAATATTAACTAGTAGTTGTAAGAGTATTTAAAAAGGCTTGAAAGTGCCATCTTTGATGATTCTAGCGTATTTTGGAAACACATCAGGTTAAAACGATCATCTAGTGGTATTCTCAATTCCTTCAATCATAAGGGTTCAACTATTAATAGCGCAAACAAAATCGTTGGTTTATTTGCTTCTAATTTTGGTTCCGTCTATATACATTCAAGTAACCAAACTATTTGCGAGTCAGGTGACTTTCACCTGAATCTTAGTTTCCTTCCCGATGTTGGTATATCTTCGATTTTAGAGGAATTAAGGAATTTAAAACCAACTTACTCAATGGGACTAAACGGTTTGCCCGCTTTATTTCTAAAAAATTGCTCATTTTCTGTAGGTCGTCCTCTTTGGATTATTTTTAAAATCTTTAATATGTGGCGAATTTCCATCTTATTGGCTCTTATTACGCCAATTCATAAAAATTGTGCTAAAAATATCGTCGCCAATTATAGACCTATTTCCATTCTTTCGCATATTCCTAAATTTTTTGAAAAAATTGTAACTTTATATATTTAGTCACAAGTTGATGCATTCTTGACGGAGCAGCCGTATAGATTTAGACGTGGTTTATCAACAGCTACCAATCTATTAATATAAAGCGACTTTATAGTGAATGCCTTGAAGAAGAACAAACAGGTAGACCACAGTATATTACTTTTGAAATTGTATAAATTGGGAATACAAGGCTTACCTTTCAATTAGGTCGCTACCCTTATTTAAGAGGCAGAACTGAGAGGGAGAGGGTACACGCCTTTTTGGATAGCTGCATCATCAGGTGTACCCTAAAGTTCCCACCTAGGTTCACTTCTTTTTAATATTTTTATTAACGACGTCACTTCTTGTTTTCGGCATTCTCAGGGCCTCTTGTTTGCGGACGACATGAAATTTTTTACTGCAGTTAAAAATAAACACTCTTCTTCAGCAGGACCTAGTTTTAATGATTGGTGCATTTTAAATAGAATGCTTGTTAATATTGATAAATGCAGTGATATAACTTTCGATAAAGTCCTCTCCACATTTTCGCATTCTTACTTCATTAATAATATATGCCTTAAGCGTATTAATTCCATTAAAGATTTAGGGGTGCTCCTTACCAGTAACTGGAGTTTTTCAGAACACATCGGTAATGTTACTTCAAAAGCATTCAAAATGCTTGGGTTTTTAATAAGAAACACCCAAGATTTCAAAAACCCTAGAACTATAATAATATTCAAATTAAATATTGAAAAGTGAGTGCAGTATTAATCATGATAATTAATAATAATAAAAAGAACATCGGCAATGGCTCAATTCTTTTTGGAACTGATTCAGTCTCGTGACGGCCTTTCACCAGAAAGGACGTACCTAGTTACGACATAGCTGCACTGATGAGCTGTGATACAGCGAAACACGTGTCTGCAGATAATCGTTGCATAACACTTTTTGAGGAGCGGATAAAAAATGATAACACCACAAAAATTGTTACATCGTGCTGAATATTATTTCAGACATGTAACGACAGCTAACAGTAATATCATTCAATGCCCGGCGGTGCTTTAGTACGGGGAGTAGTTGTTTTAACTGTTAGCTGGAGTATTTACATTAAAATGTGAATCATAAGTGCATAAATGCTTATAAAGAAAAATTATTTTTCTTATAATTAATTATTATAATAATATTGTTTGTGGCACTTGCTCGTTCCCACTTGTGCCTTGATTTGAAGCTCCTATACTGCACAAAAAGCTAATGCACTCGAGCGTGTACAGAAAAAGTGAAATTTTTATCTTTTAAATCTGTTATCCAGGGCTGTGATTACCATGAAATACTACATTTATTCGGTTTACGAACACTTCAACATAGACGCTTTGGTGGCGATATCTATTTTGTTCATAAAGTATTACGTGGTAACATTAAATCTGCTCAAATTTTATCGAAAGTCTGCATCCATGTGCCAGCCAGACAATTACGGCGCAATGAAGTATTTTCAGTACCTTGTAAAAAGACTGACTATGCCAAATATTTTGGTATTTCTCGTTTTTAACTGCATTACTTTTAATAACTTGCATAATATTGTCCTTAACATGTAATTTAGGTTTTGTTTTTAAATTGTATACTCTAGTTTTAAGGTGTTGCGTACTCTATGTGTTTATGTTAAAACTTTTTATTCTTAAAATTTATTAACGTTTTTTATATTTAACTTTTCAAATGGTCTTCCGTTAATTAAATAAACATAAAAGTTTCATTCACGTGAGGATCAAAAAATTTGCAAAACAAGTATTGTGAAAATAAACACAATCTTTTGAAAATCAAAAAGCTACGAAGTGAATATAGGTTTTCAATCCTTCGTATTTAAGAGATTAGTTCGCCAAACTAAAGCACTTTTGGGTCGTCATGAAGCACCTTCTCGGCCAGAAATAGTAAAACTGGTTAAAAATTTGAGCTATTGGGTCAACTTAATGATGGGAAGAATCGAAACCATGTGTGCGCTCAAAATCAATTGAGATTATTGCTGCTGTAGCCAGTAGTGTTAACGAAAACCTAGGTTTGTCGATTCATCGTCGATCTTTGGAATTAGACATTCTAAAAACGACATTACACCGTATTTTGCCATAAAGACTTAGGTTTGAAGGCTTTTAAAGTTCAGTTAACACAAGAACTCAAGCCGGTCGATAACCAGTAACGTCGTATCTTTGCTGATTGGGTCCTTGAAATGCATCAAAATGATCAGGATTTTCATCAAAAAATCATCTTTAGCGATGAGGCCCCTTTTCACGTCGGAGGCTACGTGAATAAGCAGAATTGCCGCATTTGGGACTCGGAAAATCCAAGAATGCTTATTATAAAGCCTCTCCATCCTCAACGTCCCACTGTTTGGTGCGGTTTTTAGACTGGCGGTGTGATTGGACCTTACTTATTTGAAAATGAGGCTGGTTCAACTGTTACGGTGAATGAATTGCGCTATCGGGCTATGATTAATGATTTTTATGGCCGGAATTAGAAGATATTGATGTGGATGACGTTTACTTTTAACAAAACGGCGCTACGTGCCCCACAAGCAACGAAACAATCGCAATTTTGCAAGAAAAGTTTCCTGGCCGTGTTATTTCGCAAAGAGGTGATCACAATTGGCCCCCGAGATCTTGTAACTTAACACCTTTATACTCTTTTCTTTCGGGTCAGGTGAAAGATAAGGTCTATACCGAAGCTCCACAGTCGATTCAAGACCTTAAAGATGGAATTCGTGTAGTTATCGAGGACATACAGCCGCAAATGTGCGAATTGGTCATAGAAAATTTCATGAAAAAGATATGATGCTGCAACCGTAGTCGTGGCGGCCATTTGGCTATCGTTAATGGCGTACCTTTCTCTTTACACTATTTCTCGATTTCGAGATTTCTCTTAAAATATACTCGTTTTATTTTAATATCAAAATGAAACCTCTTATTGGAAAACCCATTATTATCAGGATTCCAATCCTGAGATTATTTGAAATGATTTTGAAAACGAAATGTATTCAATCTATCTTCAATCATATCCTTCCATACTAATTTAGATTACTTGAATATCGATTTAACAACTTAAATCTTTTAATCCTTACTTCATACTACTAGAAAATATACTTACATAATCAATAATTAACCATAGTTTTTCTGAACATCGGAAACGTTTGATTCCGTCTGGCTCCTTGATCTACTGTTCAACGGAAATTCCTTAAAAATACAATTTAAAAATTTCTTCTATACAGACATCGTTTTGTTAAAATTAGAAACAACCAGTACCCAAATAGTCATTCCCCAAAGATGGTGAATATAACGTTGTCATGTTTAAGAAACTTCTCAAAAAAAAAACTCTAATCAGAGTGCAAGGGTTAATAATTAATTGTATATCACATCATCCTAAGACATAAATGATGAACAATTTCTGTAGCATTACCTAAAATAAATATTTATTTGGTGTTTGATGGTCAGGCATAAGAAGGTTTTGTTAATTAAAACAAACTTATTTAACTTATAGGCCAACGTGTTGAAATCGTGCACACTATGAATTTTACCAGCGTCGTGTACACAAGAACATTAAAATTATATTATTAATGTTTATTAACTTAAGCTAAAACTTGAGGTAATTATTAATTTTTATTCATTGAAATACTTTCAATCACATAATATTACGGTGTTTTTTAATATTATATATACTTATAAATAGAGAGCGGATAAAATGGCATAAAAAATGTGGAAAAAAGCACTTAAAAAGGCACAAAATAAAAAAAGCATAAAAACAGGAAAAACGCATAAAAACACAAAAAAAGCACTAAAGAAAACTTTTTTAATATGTTACACGTTTATCAATATGTTTTACATAGAAATTTTGTTTAAAACTAAAATAAACATACTTTCTTTACGCAATATATAATATTATGTAAGTATTTAAAAATTAAATTGTAATTTTGTATACATTTCAAAATAACTACAATCTATTCATGAAAACAGTATATCATTAAATGTTGTTCTAGGGGTTTAATTGTAAAATTATTACTTCTGTCGCTCAATAAATTTTTGAAAGTGGAAAAGCTTCTCTTTATTTTAAATTATAGCTGGATCCATTTGAAAATTGCCATTCAAAATCAAGTTTAATTTAATTAAGACACTTTAACTTTGTTTGTATAACACTGTATTTATTTTGTGACTATAGTTTCGGTAACTAAACGTACCATTATCAAACATAAAAGACTTTATGTTTGATAATGGTACGTTTAGTTACCGAGACTATAGTCACAAAATAAATACAGTGTTATACAAACAAAGTTAAAGTCACTTAATAAAACACTGACGTAATGTAAGGTTTCAAAAAATTGTTTTATTGTTCTACAACAATTGTTTCGCCACACAGTGGCTTCATCAGGTAGATGACAAATATGGTTTTTACAATTTACAGTCATTACTTATATATTGTACAACTAGGCGAACAAAATAGGGGAGGGGGGTAATGTCGAGGTCCAAACAAATTATAATTTTTGATTTTCCTAATATAAATGTAAGATACTATATATATAAATATGCAATAATAATTGTGTTAAATGAATGTATTGTTATTCAATGTTTAACAAAGGTGAGTTATTGACTTCTAGTTGATCATTTAACAGAATACCGCGTTTGTTATATTTATTTATTTCCATTGATTCTAATAGATTGAGTTTGAGGCCTTTATTTTGTCTGTGTAATATTTTGAAGTTGTCATTAAATGAATGTCCGTATTCTGTTAAATGATCAGCGTAGGTTGAGTTGGATTTTCCCTGAATGAAACAATTTTTATGTTCTTTTATTCGTTGCTCGAAATTTCTGCCAGTTTGACCAACGTATACTTTTGGACAATCTCCACAACTTAATAGATACACTCCTGATTCTTTATTTTTATTTGTTTTATCTTTGGAATTATTTATAAACTTGGATAGGGAATTATTAGTTCTAAAGGATGTGGTAATGTTAAGGTTTTTTAGGATTTTCGCGATATCTTCTGATGATTTTCCTAGGTAAACTATTGATGTATAAGGATTCTGAGGTTTGTTTTGAGGTTGGGGAAATATTAATGAAATAATTTGTTGTTGTTGTTTTTTGTGCAGTAGGTTTTTGATAGAGGAGATTGGGAAGCCATTGTTTTCGGCGATTTTGTAAATTCTGTTGAGTTCTATGTTAAAATTAGTTTTTGAAATGGGGGTGTTAATAAGACGGTGCAGCATGGAATTAAAGGAGGCGAATTTGTGGGATTTTCGATGAAATGATTGCATATGTATCGTTGTATTGGTCTGTGTGGGTTTATGGAATATATTGAATTCATGTTTATTGTTTATTCGGGTAATTGTTAGGTCTAGGAAATTAATTGCGTTATTTGTTTCAACTTCTAGCGTGAATTTAATGTTACTATGTATTGAATTTATGTAATTTAAAAGAGATTGTAGTTGTCTATTAGTGCCTGTGAAGCAGACCAAAATGTCATCTACATATCTATGCCAATATAAACAATTTTTGAATAAACTATGTTTTTCGATTATTGATTCAATTTTTGAAATGAAGATTTCGGCGAGAAGAGGGCTTAGCGGATTACCCATTGCTAATCCTTCGGTTTGTTGGTAAAACCGATCGTTAAATTGGAAATAATTTTGGGTTAAGCATACCTCCAAGAATAAGAGAATTTCGGATGTAATAATAGGATTAGTACCATTGGCGGTAAGCCTCTCTTTTATTATATCGATTACCTCCCTTGGCGGTATGCTTGGAAACATGTTTGATACGTCAAAAGATATTAATGAGCAATTAGCTGGAATTCTAATATTTGAAATTTTGTTTATTAGTTCGGTGGAGTTTTTGATGGCGTATTTTGAGTTGAAGTTGGTAAATTGTAAAATAATGTTAATTAATGATTTTGATAGTTTTGTGCTGTGTGGCGAAACAATTGTTGTAGAACAATAAAACAATTTTTTGAAACCTTACATTACGTCAGTGTTTTATTAAGTGATAATATGGAGTTTCAACAAGTAACGGCCTCATCAATCCAATATTCAAAGTTAAAGTGTTTTAATTAGTGTTCAACATGTATAACGAAGTAGCTGCCTTAAAAATAAACAAGTTTAATTTATTTAATATTTAAAAAAATCCATCGTTTTCACCGAATACTTCTTTCGATATTATTTTGATTTCTTGGCCAATGCGTCCAAGTACTTTCTAAATTGAATCTGCTTTTATAAAGATTTGATTGTGTTGCTCATAAAATTTATACGCGATTTTGTGTAACTAAATTGTTTTGAAGGAAGCTCTTGTGTCTTAAGAACTGTTTGACAGTCATTAACTGATTTGCTTGTCGTTTCGGGAAAGTTGTATATAACCTTATTATATTATTCAAAATTGTTCGCATAGTACATCGCAGCATACAGGCAACTTCCCCATTTTGTTAGCACTGGTTTATGGGGCAGTGAGGTATCAGGTAATGTCTCCTTGAATAATTGCATTCACAGAAGAATATAAGAATTTAATTAAATCTACAAATGGAAATTTCATTGCTATAGTTTCAGAAATTCGTTTCTATTCATGTGCTAAACTTGTACAATGCACAAAATGCATTATTAGTAAAATTTTGCTATAATGTTATTATCAGTTTTCTTCAATTCTTTTGTATATATCAAAATACTGTTGGTCGGATATTATTAAATTAAACAAGCGTCTGTGGTTTCATCCTTCCCAAACCACATATAATTATTCTTAATAATATCTTTAATATTTTGTATGGTTTCATAGTACGCAAGAGCTACATAATTTTTTTCTCAGGAATGCGCATTTTACAATATTTTCCCAAGAAAGATTTAAATGCATTATTTTGTAATTTTCTTAGTATTTTGCACAAATGTGAATTTAATTTAAATTGTCCATCGTTTGCTGAAGATGATGCTAAAGATTGTGAAATTGTCTGCTGTTTTTTAAGTTCAGCTTTGAACTTTTTCAAACGTTCTTGATGTAGTGTTGTTATAACATGTTTTACATACAAGTCTTGACTAGTTAGGATGCAGTTAGGAACTAAAATAAAACTTACTATTTTTAAACATGCCTTACAAAATAATGTATTATTTTCACTTGTTAATTCTGGATAGTCTCTATTTAATTCTTGTATTGTGGTTTTCACCTTTTGCATTATGTGTTAAATATACATGTGAATTATATAATATAATTTATCTGTGATGTTAATACGATTCACGCATATAATAATTTTTGATAAATAAGCAAAGTTTTTGGAATATCAATTCAATAGTACGGTTAATGAATGCAGGTTTGAATATGAAAATTAACGAAAACGATAAATATGCGTCAGTCATCCCATCCGTATTTTTGCCGAGAGTAGAAAATTGAAACGTTTGTAGAACACCTGATTATTAGCTATCACTTAACTTTGTTTACATGTAATACTTACTGGGACCCCTGTTTGGGCCTAGTTTAACGACGTTTACATCCGGAATATCATAGGTGTGATTCCTATGAAGCGTTCGTCTGTATTATCTGAATAATGAGACGGTGTATTATATCTACTTATTTATAAACGAATCCATTGTAAAATGGTAATTTATACTAATATTTATTAATAATGAAATTCATTATAATTATTGTATCATATTATGAAGATTTTAAACAATTATGTTGTCAAAAGACACGAAGAAAATATGTAATACAAAAATAATCTATAAATGATGGGATACAGATTTTTACGAAAATTCTCTATATTAGCACATTAATTTAATATCAGCGTGATTTTTTTTCTATTTTATAATATTTAAGAAAATGCTCTAAATAAACATCAGAATCTAAAAAAAGCATGAAAATAAGCACAGAAAGTCAAAATAAGCACAAAAAGTCAAAATAAGCAAAAAAAGCAAAAAAAACTTAGCGCTAAGTAATCACATTCTTCAAGATTCGTATAGATATTTAGAAATTTTTTCGATGTTATTAATATTATGGATAAGCATAATGCTAGAAATCCGCTCTCTACTTATAAATGTATGTTAAGAGATTCTGAGTTTGTACGCTTATTAATTATTAAGTCATTAATATAACTGTGTTTTGTAATTTAATTGGGAATAGTTTTTATTGTTGTATGTATTTTCAGTCATGATGAAGTTCGCGATAAAACGAACGAAACGTTGGCTTATACGTGAAATAAGTTTGTTTTAATTAACAAAACCTTCCTGTGCCTGACCATAAAACACCAAATAAATTAGAATTCAAGGAAGCTAACACTACACCAACAATAAAATAAATATCTTTATTAATTAATTAAAATGTAATACTTTAAAAACTTTTTTAGTTTTTTAGTTGGTTATATATTTGAACGAACTTTTCTTTCTAGAATAATATTTTGTGTATCTTGTCTTAAAAACTGAATGTAATTGCAGGAAAGTGAAATATAAGGATATACAAATTTCTGAACTGGCGGCATCCAATTTAGGCCCATGGTTCTAATTTGCATTCTCATCGGCATCGGTGTATTAGAGCAATGTTAGTCGCACGCAAATCGAACCCCTCCAGAGGCCGTACGAAATTGTGTTGTATCGCCGGTACACGGATGGAAACATACAACAGAATTTTCACGTGTGATCGCCGAAGAAAATTTATAGTTTCATTTCACGAGATCTGTGGAATTGTTTATGGTGGCGCTGTAAAATTTAATTAAAAAATAATTAAACTAGGTGTACCCCGGGCCCAAACAATGATATATGCCCCCTTCGGAAACGTCGAACACGGGTCTCTGTTGATTTAATGAATAGTTTATTAGTTTTGTAATTTGAATTGCAAATGCGCGGGCACCGATGAAAAAATATGTTGTAAAAATAAATTCGACACCAATTAAGGATTCATTAAGCGGCTTAAGTGGCCGTGCGAGTATCTTGACAACGGGAATTAAAGCGCCCCACCGGCTACCTGAATAAATTGACCGCGGCGTGGCCTTTCTCTAATTGGACAAAACATTTTTGATTTGCACTCTTAGGGTCCCAGTGATGAAATATAAGAAAAATATGTGAGAACTTTCTGGCTATTGTTTTATAGCTAATAGTATATTATATAAATATTTATTAACGGAATATTAGTTATACAAAATACGTTAATAAAAATATTGTATATATTAATTAATCCAACTTAAAACTAACCTAATTTTAACCAAAATATTGGTAAGATACGATATAAACAGTACATTTAAAATAAATCAAAAATAATTATGCTGCTACTAAAGGTTGGTTACTTTTAAGATTATATAAAATAGCCTCATAAAATCTTAGGCATGTTTTATGGAGGGGCAATAGTGTCGTGTATAAATTCAAAACATAATGGCACAAAACACCGTTTACGAAGAATTAACAACCTAGCAATTACAGAAAAACACAGTAAATAATTATAAAAATTGTTTTACTTTAATTCATTCGCTCTTTACAAAAAAATTGCCAAAAGTACTAGCCATGCTAGAAAATAATGAAGATTGTCACATAGTCGCCATAACAGAATATTGGCTTACAGCAGAAAATCCTAATTAACAATTTGGACAATTTTGTAATAGCTGCACAATTTTGCAGAGATAAACACCATGCAAAAGAAGTTACCTATTTAGAACTCGTGTTTACATCTGAAACAAATTAGGTGTAGTTAACGAGGAATGCATTGCTGTAGACTGTATCTCGAATCAATGTATAGTATAGTTGAAGCGTCCAAACAAGAAACAGCCAAGTTCACTGTTATAAAATTTATAGGAAATGAAAAGAACGTTTAAAACTTTATATAACAATTAATATATTACTTTAAATATAGCAAGTTATAGACACAGCTACATATAACGTATATATCAATTTTAGTTAATTTTGAATTTATAGTTTTAGAGATATTTAAAAAAAAATGATGGACTTCTTGCACAGTTTTTTAATAACTAAAATTTAAAAATCATAATAATGGTTGCGACCGTTACTATGTGGTAATTCATGATAAACACTAAAATAAAACACTTACTATGTTTTTACCACTAAAATTTATTGTAAAATATATAAAATAAGTTACAACAACACACGACTTAAGTTTCGACTTTTAAAGGTCATTATCAAGTAATGATAAATTGATAATGACCTTTAAAAGTCGAAACTTAAGTCGTGTGTTGTTGTAACTTATTTTATATATTTTACAATAAATTTTAGTGGTAAAAACATAGTAAGTGTTTTATTTTAGTGTTTAAAATTTAAAAAGTCACACAAAATGGAAATCTACAAGAACATTTAATTTATCAGAACAGCATAAAATTAACATGGATATACAAAGTTAGAAAATATTTTAGTTGCATATTTTAGTTTTGTGGTTCAGTCATCATCGCTGTATTCAGACACAGACGATTGACGCTCCTCGGTTTGAAAAACTCTGTGGTACCTCTCGATGTTATCATAGAACCACATATCTAAATTCATAACATGTTCAATTTTCTTCTTTTTTAATAGTCTTTTCCATGTGTATAGCTTTTCGTCGCTACTTGGTAATGTTAGTGGCTCCGAAACAATCATGTCTAGGATACTAAAATCTTGAAATACTGGAAATGATACACTTTCACTCCATTGTAGTACTGTTATAGTTTCCTGTTGTTAGTAACACATTATTCTGTATATCGATACCGTAAACTTAGTATTTTTTCTTGAAGGATTTTTAACAAAGAAATTTTTGAAGTGTTTATAGAAGTTGTCAAACATATCTTGCGTGGTTTAAACTACATGAAACTTCTTGCTGGATGTCTTGATAATATTGACATAATCCCGAGGAAGATACATTTTATCATATTTTCTTTTTTGGATTTCAATGTGCCCAAAGCTGCGGTCGCAGGGCAGAAAGATATGCCCCGGTTCAGGGTACCTGTGCTGTATCATTTGTATAATCTTTTACTTTCAACTAGAGTGTAGAAAAACTGAGTGATGACATTTTTATTCTGCGAGTAGCAGTTATCAGAGAAAATGTACAAATCAGTGATATTTGATACCAAGTCTGTGTTAATAAAATGCAGTAAGATACTTGCTACCTCACTTCGTCCTTTGCCTCCTAACGTTTCGTCATAAACATAAAAAAAGCTTTGCCCTGTACTCCCTACATGAATACAAACATTGTATATCCATAGCTGAATTTTATAGAACACGTCCCCACTCGGTGATACTGGTAATGGCAGGTTCTGTTGAAAATCGAATAGATATAACTTCAATATTGGGATCACGTTTTGATAATGCTGTCTTATCTTTTATATCAGCATAAAATGTATTTGCTTTTGTTACATGCAGATTTTTATCGCATTGTAGTGTTTGTAGTTATTCGTCAGACTCATCAGCATTGATTTTCTTCTCCAACTTATCACACCTTTGACAGGTGTCGGATTTCGGGTTTCCAAAGGATACCTTATAATGGTGAAAAATTTTCTGAAATACTCGTATTTTACCACGGGATTGCATGATTTGTTTTGAAGGTGCAGTTGATACTGCTTTGGTTCATGTTTGTCAATATATAGTTAATGCATTTTTGCAATATTTAATTATGGGGAAAGATAGTAATGGTGCATATTATCCTTCCTGCTATAATGTGACTTATATTTTGGAAAACTCAAAATATGTTGGCGAATCCTTTCTTCAATATGTTCAGGCAGTTTGTTTGGTCTATTATTGTGTTTGCCTCTTTTGTCTTCCGTAGGAGTTCAATATCTTAAGTGTACTTGTTGCTGCAAGCGATCAAACCGGCTCTTGGTAATTGCATGTAAAGCTAAAAATGCTGTCTTGCAAATTTTCAGAGTCGTACCTTCATGACGAACCTACAATTTATTGTTAAACTTAATTAAACAGAACAAGAAGCAAAAGTAATACATTATTTACCTAATAAATATATGAAAAATATTTGCCATGCGTTTCTCCTGAACGAGGCCCTTTTCGTTCTACAGGTTTACTATGAAGAAGGCCATACAAATGAGAATCCTGAATGTCTTTTCTTGATATGGCATACAAATCTCTGAAAATTTTAGCACAGCCTATCGCACCAATTATATTAAAGCACTGCATTTTACAGTTGCAGCTATCTCCAAGAACTTTCTCTTGTGTTAATTTTCCAGCCGTATTTATATAACTTTCGCCCCTGGTTCACTTTTGCTTGCGAATGATTCTTTTCCAGTTTTGTTAAACCAGCAGAAGTGCCAGCTTCTTCCAAATGTACAGAATGCTCTGAATCCTCATTAGTTCCAAACTCCGCAAATAATTTTCTTGAATTTCAGTATTAAGGTTATATTTATAATTTTCTGGTAAAAACTCATCGCCACTAGACTGAAATACATTTTATTTTGAACTAGATGACATAGTGGGAACCGTAATTGTCTTTTAACAAAGTTAGGTACACACAACTTGTAAAAATACAGTAATAATGTTTACAGAATAGGCGTACTCTCAAACGTTTGCAAACCAACTTTTGAGTGCAACAACAGGTTAAGTCCAGGACTTGGCTTGTTATTGCACAGTATGAAAAAGTAGGCCATCTATTAGTCACTGCTATAATGTGTAGTGCATAACTTAGAGACCCGGTTCTTGGATGGGATGATAGAGCATTTGAAACTGTGCAACAATCAACCCCCAACTAATTTTTGCCCAAAAGAAGACTTGGCTGGTTCTTGCATTGGACCCTTCAGTTGTATATCGTACGCTGCTCTCCAATATAAATAATTTTTTATCAATAATTAGACACTCTCTATTTGATAAACTATGTAAGCGCCCATTCTTTATTACAGGTGATTTTAATATTAATGTGACAAGCGATTCTATTAACTCCAGAGATTTGTTAAATTTGGTAAATTCTAATAATTTAAAACTATGTATTGATGAATGTACTAGAATATCTGGTGAAGCATAATAGACAGTATCATTACAAATGTTGATTCAGGCTACTCTACAAGTGTGATAAATTATAATATTTGAGATCATCTCGTACAGAAACTTTCGCTAGATGATGATAATAAAAACAAGCAAAAACAATATTATCGCAAATACAATAAAGAAAACATAAGTAAATTCACAGACAGACTTGCTGATTCCCTATTGTGGGATTTTATTCTTTGTAATTCATACTCCTTGAATGAAAAATGCAACATGTTTATAGATATATTTTTAAGGCATTTTAATAACTATTTTCCAAAACTTCAAAAGAGTAAAGAAAATCGTTATCATAATAAAAAATATAATTCTCTCGAAATTGAAAAGAGTAAACGCTATTTAGTCGTCCTTTATCATGACACCTAGACATGTACCCAAATTAAAAAATGTTTATAATGATTATAAAAAACATATTATTGCGTAAAGCAAAACAAAATTACATAAGGAATAAATACTTTTATACAGATAACATTCACAAAGCATCTTGGAACATCATGAAAGAAATCACTGGTAAATCTCATAATAAGGTTCTAATAAATAGGCGAAGATTCCGAAACTCTATCAAACAACTTTAATAGATACTTTGTTAATGTCTGTAAATATTCTCAAACAAAAATGACACATATTCCATACTACGATCACATCCAAAAAAATACAAAATTTTTATTCCTAATGCCAGTTACCAAAACCGAAGTTTTTAATAAGATATGTTTATTAAAAAATAACAATTCTGCAGGGTTCAATTAGGTGCCTGAAAAAGTAATAAAATACGTAATATATGAAATTTTAGAACCTTTAAACATTCTTATAAATTTATGTCTAGAATCAGGGATTTTCCCTGATGTGCTACAGCAAGCACTTGTTACACCCATCTTTAAAAAGGAGATCGAGACATTTTAAATAATTGTAGACCAATAAGTGTAATAACATGTTTTTCTAAAATCTTTGAAATTATAATTAATGTTCTTGATTTCTTCTTTTTCTAAGGCGTTTGTCTCTCTGCTAGAGTCGCAGCTGGAATGATGAGCTCCAGCTTTCATACCATCGTATGGGACAGTATCCAAGAGGTCTATTAGATCTTGGGAGATCTGCCCCTTGCGATCTTCGGCAATCTACTGTCATCCATCCGCTCAACACGATTCCTCCATTGGCGACGTCTGTTTCTGGACCATCTTACAATATTTGGGACGTTTCTTTTATGGTCCTTCAAAGTGTATCCCGCTATGGATCTTAATATTCTCATCTGTTCAGATAATTCTCTTTATTGTGAAGTTTTTGGCTCTTGTTTCCACATCCTATGTTATAACGGGTCGTACACAGGTCTTATATAAGCGGACTTTACTTTATATGGTGATGTGTTTGTTTCACCATACTACATCTCGCAAGTATCCGTATATGAGGGCTGCGATGGTTGTCTGAGCCTTAATTTCTTCTTGGAGGTCTCTGCTGCTCGTGATGTTGACGCCGAGATAATTGAACCTCATGACTTGTTCTACTAGTTCGTTATATATTGCCAGTATACATCTTTTCAATTCCCTCGATATGGCGGTTGCTTTTCCACCGTTATCACCATGTACCTGGAAGCTGTGTTTTCAAATCCGCAGATTGTCCTCATCTTCCGAAATCATCGTCGGCATAGCATAACATTTTTATTTCTTTATCTCCCACTAGGCTTCCAACCACTCTTACTTCAGATATCATCTCGTCCATAATGATATTGAAAAGGACTTAGGGTATCGCTGTGCATTATTCCTGTCTGCATGGAATTTCTTCGTATTTTTCTGCCCGCTACCTGTATTTGGGTCCAGTTGTCAGTGTCAAAGCCTCACAACATCCTACATCCGAAAGTCTCACACGGTTAAAAGCTTTAGTAAGATCAATCAAACACATATGTTCTGATTTGTCTGATTGTAAAGATGGCATCTACGGTTGACCTATTTTTTCTGAAACCTTGTTGTTCTTCACAAAGCTTATAGGAAGATATTTTTTCTTCCAGAATTTTGATGAATAGCTTTAGCACTGAACATAGTGTGCTTTCGCGTTAGTTTTATGGGTCTTTTTTGCTTCCTTTTTTGAATATTGGAATGGTTATACTTTCTTTTCATTCGGCAGGTATTTTGATGGAGTCGACGATTTTGTTGGAAAGTACGCACAGTTCATCTGCTAGTGCATCGCCTCCATACTTCAGTTGCTCGTTAAATATTTCATCTACTCTAGGCGACTTACGATTTTTTATATCCATAATCAATTGTTTCAGTTTCCCATCAGAGACGGTCGACGGTTCTTGAGTATTATTATCATTCTGTTCTAGTACAGGATTTACTGAGAAAGTTGTCAGAAATATTGTTCCCAATAACTGAGTGCTATTTTAGTTATGTTTTAAGTTCGTTGATTGTTTTTTTTTGTTGCTCCTTAACATGTTCCAGATCTTCTTCTGACCTCCATAAAGGTCGTGTTCTATGTCTGATGAAAACTTTTCTTAAAGTGCTCTTTTAATATATTGGATTTTGTTGTTGACTGCAATTCTTATAAATTTGTATTCGTCTAGTGTTAAGCTTTGTGATCGATAGTTTAGATATGCTTTTCGTTTTTCATTTGCTAGTTCTTTAACCTCTTCTGTAAACCATGGTTTTGTGTTTGTATTTGTAGATTTGTTAGATATTCTTCTTTCTACGGCTTCTTCGGCGGCTTTGAGTATGTTGGATATTATTCTTATCCAGGCAGATTCAACGTTGTTACTTTGTTGTCCATGATGCGATTTCTATATATTGAAGCAGGTTGCTAGCCTCACCTAAGATTTCCTCTTTTATTTGAGCTTGGGACCGGCTGCAATTCAAATGGGCAGAGTTAGCACCAAAGATAATATTTTTAAGAAACAGGATTGTGGTGACCGTTACTATGTGGTATTTCATTTTCATATTTTTAAATTAATCTCCTCTAAGAGATATTTAAAATATCTAAAATTAACAATAACAGTACAACAGCTTTATATTCACAACTAGATGGTATAATGGAAAACATAACTAGAACCATCAATCGTTATTTATACAATTTGCAATTCGCCGAATTTGTGCTTTTTGTGTCTGCAGCAATAAGCAATATATGATAGTATAGCACAGCGAATTACCACGGGTCTAGAAATACGTTTTTTTTAGTAATTTAAAGATCGACTGCCTACTTGGAAAAAACGTCTTTAGAAGATTATATGAATAATCTAAGAAACAAATTCATCAGGATGAAATACGCTCGAACATTCTACAAATTAGCGATTGATTTAAATTCGAAAAACTGTGGTTATAAAAATAGAGATATGGAATAGTTGTTCAATATAAGCGTAGAGGCTTCTTAAAGTTGCAATTAAGAAATGCTAACTGCAATCGCTCAAATCTCTATTGTGTAAAAAAAAACTATGCAGCACTTTACACCGATCTGAAATTAAATGTATGAGAAATGGATGGCTTAGTACTCCCATGAATACAAGAATGTCTTAAGAAGAAAAATGAGAGATGTTTCAAGTACTTTTTCTGTCGTATTGTGTAGACGGCTGGAAAATTTCAGGTGAATTAAAAAATAGCAGTTTAGAATTCATCAAGGGTCTCACTATAGGAGTTGTTGTATTAATATAGATATTGGTAATAACGACCAATAGATATTAGTAATAATAATGAAGAAGTACACTTATTAAAGACCACAAAAAATGAAAGCATTGGTGAATTTATTTCTTCAGCATGAATTCAAAAAGTTATCTGTCCCAAAACTTTCACCAACACCTACACGGAAATTCTCGAACATAGTTATAAATCCTATCCTGTAAACGAAGAAAAATCATCACTTTTTTTCACCCTGTTACGAAACGATAAAAACGCACTTGTCACTGACCCTTGAAAATGTCAGAGGAATTGTAAGATAAAAGTTTGTATAATGAAAAGAGTTATTCACACAAGATCTTGCTGTAGAAGTAGTAGTAGATATTGTTGATCACTAATTAGAGGGGTTATGCTTTTACTTATTAATTTTATTATTTTTTATTAGCTTCGTTATTCTGGCCAACTGATTTAAGTAAATATGTACATAAAACAATACAAACATTTTGGCCGCAGCAATTACAGGCGGTGTTGTCAACATTAGAACAGATATTCTATAATATAGTTTTAACTACGGAAGAACCCGTACAAACAATATTTGCAATTGTAGAGACTGGTGAGTAACTCATTTTGGGATAAAATATTTTTGAAGATAGGGGCTATATAGCAAATCATTATTGTTGATGTAAATAAACTCAAAATAGCTCGTTTGCTATGCCATATCTAGAAATATTAATAATTTATAGTTTTTATATAGAATAAAAGACGATTTTGTTATATGAATAAATAATTGATGATTCTATGCTCATAAAATGTTTAGCATCAAACTCATCATTAAGAGTTTTGACCTTTTTATTCAAAGTAAAGGTTTTACCGTCTAGAGGCCAGAAAAGTAATAATCTGGAAAACATAATGGGTGTGAAACTACATATCATACAAGATGTAAAAGCTTTTAGCTTTTGTCAGGTTACTTAACTTGTATGAGGATTCGTATTATCTTGGTGGAATACTATACCTTTTGTATTGCTTAATTCTTGTCTTTTCTGTTAAGATAGCATAACCTTCTTTGGTAAACACTGCCTTTCGAAATACTTCGATCCGGTTCATCGTTTTACACCATGATCTCTTACATTTGAATCAACCCTTTTGAGTTGGTTTAGAAAAAAAAAAAATAAAAATTTTTAAATGAGTTTGTAATAAAAATTCTTTTCTTCACACCATGATATCTTACATTTATTTATTTATATATTTATACAACTTTGGACTTCTTTCTTAAATAATTATAAATACAACAAATCAATTAAAAAAAAACGTACTTAAAATTTTGGGCAAAAGAGACACGGGCGGAGTTCACAATAACATTGGAAACAACCCATTTATTTTCTATAAAAAATATAATTTTTAGTCGTAGCAAATTACAGGCATTAATGACACAAATTTTATTTAGAGTTTTGAGATTAAATCTAGTTATTACAAAAGATTATATTATCAAGATCTATTAATTAAATCTCACGAGTTGTTATTCACCGGTTTGTTTCAATTAATTTCTTTGAATCGATCGAAATTTTGTAAACCAGTTTTAGTACGGGCGTTCTATCAATACATTTTCTCCATAAACATTGGATAATTTCTTTCTTGCATTTTTAGAGTAAACAAGGTAAAGTATGTCGAAAATGTTGCTTTTAATTTTTCATACTTGAAAGGGCTTCAACCAATACTTACAGCTTAAAATTTGCATTTGAAATATATAGTCATTATGCGGATTTATGTTTAAAATTACTATTAAATCATGTATTGAAAAAGCACCCTAAAAGCTTACTTTATACTTTTAGAATATTACCTAACTTATACAATGCATGCATTATTGCAGGTTCGCACTATATTTACTTTACACAGTTAATTGAAGTTAACATATCTCAGATATGTCAATTTTAAATGTCATAGAAGAATGTTTAAAATATAATTAACCAATGTTGAAAATTTAATACGATGTATTTATTACTTTATTAAGTCAATATTCAACGCCATCGAGATGATTTCGTATTGGCAACGCACGAGTGAATAGATTGTTAGAATTGATGCAGTTGGTGAGCGTATTGAATTGATTTCAGATATCCAGAGCTTTTGCGCCATTATTACTTTTAATTATTTCGCATATTTTCACACAAGTTGTCGATTGGGTCGCTAAGGTCGATTTTTACTTTAATAAAAAGTGTGCATTATCATAAAGTTTTTGCTAATTAACGGATGCATGAATCTGGATCTGAACTAAATATTGACTGTTGCTGTTCTCATTAAATGTGATTAATTTTCTAAAATGAAACCACCATTTTTTAAGGGAATATCAATAGAATAATAAACTTTGCAAGTTCGTGTACTTTCGTGTATTAGAGTTAAAATAATCGGAGACCATTCTCTCGTAACTAAAACATTAATTTACTTGCATACAATGTCATACACTGTTTATATTTAGTTATTATTATTTTGTAGTTTCTGCTGAAGATGACCTATTTTTGTTAGAGGTCGAAACTAGTCTAGAAATAAAATAAATTAAATAAATTGGAAGTACAATTTTTTCGCTTATCTATTAATTTTTGAGCTGGTTTAAAGAATCGATTCTTTAAAATGAGTTAGACCTAGTGGGTCTATATACCAAAAAGATCCATTTTTTTTCACTCCGAGTCTCCGACGTAATTTTAAAGGTTCTATACTGGAACATAGTACGATACTTATTATTATTACTATTTATAGTCAATTAATAGACGCATCATTTATAGTAAATATTGCTAGTGTGTCAAGATGAGGCTTTGGTATAAAAAATATAAAACAACCTAGGATATGTGAAATTGTTGAACATTACAGATTATTGCAAAAAAAATACACGCATTACAAAATAAGGATTTCATATATTTTTTTAATTATAATCATAATGTATTGAGAGATTTGTTACAACTTTGAATAATGAAAAACACTTATTTATAGCTCTTAATCTTTACATTCTTAAAAAAATGTCTTTTCTCATAAGATATCATCAGAAGAAAGTGGTATTTTTTATTTTAACAACGCATTGTCATCTCTTTTATTCAAAACAACAGCTAAATTTCTACTTGTGTAACGGCTACCATTTGCTAATATTCAGCATTGACATGCAAAGTTAACTTCCTTATGGAGAATAGAAGCGATTTACCTAGAATGGGAATTGAGTTAAACATGGGTACCGTAGCAGTTCCATAATTTCAGGTCGTTAGAATCTATCTGCTACGTACGTCCTTACACCCCCTCCACCCCCCGTCGTCCCTCGCCTTCGCAGTAATAAATATGAAATATGCTCACCGCGTTCCATGTGAATTATTACGTAATATTCGCATGTGCCGTAATCATATATTATTATTTTTCGAGGCAGTTTTCATTTGCTCGAGGACTGCGTAATTGCTAGACGCTTGTGTGTGATCGATTAATCCAGCCGGGACAGGATTTAGAAAATATATTGACTATAGGGGCTTTTTCCGGCGTGTAGAATTGTGGTTAAATGGAAATTCGGCTGCTTAAATTAGGCATGCCATAATAAAATTATGAGAGTAAGGTAATGTTGACCTAAAACTGTATTAAGATTTAACTCCAATTGATATGATAATAGTAATTTTGTACAGGCATCTTAATAAAACATTAATATAAATACAATAATATTAGAAATATATTTTTTTTAGAGAGAGATATATTTATTTACAAATTTACAATAATATAAATATTAATTTACAAACATATAAATGTATTGCACTTTTCTTCCCTTCGTCCTCACCTCGATATTAGTGGGCATTTATTCCCGTCTCGGGCTATCGGTATTAAGGGATGTTGTGGTTTTCCTAACAGAATTATCAAAAACTTTGAATTTTCATTTTAAATAGCAAAACGCGATATTTAGAATTCTCACGACTTTACTAAATACTATCTATCATCATACATAAATTTCTAGTTAAAGCTTATTCTTTACTAATGCATACTTGTAAATACTTCGTTTCAATTATTGTCACAGATTAAAATCGAACCTCTGCATATGTATTTAAAGCCAGGTGGAAAATTTCTTCTATTACCATCTGATGTGAAAAATATGAAGGGGTTCGATGATTTTTGTAGTACAGGTCAATAATACTGCTGAAGCAAACAAACTATAATAATATATAAAACCACAGATTATTATTTCACATTGAAAATGGAGTATACCTCACATTATTGTATTTAATTTAATCCCTATATACTATGATCTCACCTAGTTTACACTGGTACTTGCATCAATAAACATATTATTATTAATAAAAACAATATGTATGTTTTGTTGTTTGTGGCATTTATTATTATTATTTTTTAAATAAATGAATGTATAACGGGTACAATAGGTTTATTTTATGAGTATTAGTTTTGTACTTTGAAAATATATCTTATAAAGCATAATAAGAGGTTAAAAGTCAATTTTTGGGATAAATTTTCAATAGTACGCCAACTAACTTTTAATAAAATAACTTTTAATAAAATTAGTTACTTTTAATAACATTGTAATTTATCTTTGAATAAAACATATAATAGATATTAAAAGTAATTAATTTTTTATAGATGACCTTTATTTAATTATTTATAGAAGCTATTTTATTATTGAGCATAAAATGAAACGTAAAAGAGTATTTTATTATTATTTCATATTGCATTGCAACCGTGGAGTATATTTCAGGTCAGTCTGATTATGTGGAGATATCCGGATTACGTTTTACTTTGTAGATTTTCAAGGACTCAAGTTAATCCATTTTAAACCCTTTTTTGGAAAACGAATTACCTCGGATACTTCATTATCGAAATAATGATTATTTTCGCGCACATATCTACCGGAATATGTATATTATATATCGTTGTTTGCGTTTTTATGTGTTCATTAAGCCCATATTAAATAATACTTTTTTAAAGTTAATACTTGTTGCGCTACACTCTTGATGGAAACAGATATTAATATTAGGTGGAGAGTAACACCTGTTTTGTTCCATAATGGAACAAAACAAGTGTTACTCTTCACCTAATATTAATACTTAATTAATGAATGTGTTTTACATGTAAGTAATCTTGAAAATCTTTATTTTGTACTCAGAGTGTTGCTAGTTACTGCGAGGGTACCATGTACTGTCTATAACTAGTTTTCAGATTACAGCTAACTTTGATCTTTATAATTGTTTACTTTTTTTAAAATTTGTCTTCTTCGTAATAATATCATAATAATAAGCATATATTATCATACAGTTTACATATAAACTAATAACAGTATAACATAAAATAATAACTACTAAATAAATGTTACAAAATTTAAATAATATTCGAATGTATTCCATAAAATATCTTTCTAAAAATTTCTAAAGTATTGATTGTAAAGGATATATGAATCAGGAATAGTGTAATTTTTAAGTTTGTCTGTGAATACTACTTAGGCGATCGATTTTCAGGTGATTTTATACCAAATTTTTTCTCCAGTTCCGTAAATGGATAGCCCAGAATCGGGCATTGGTGGTGTTTTTTTGTAATAAAGTGCCTTCAAGAATTTCCGTTGATTTTTTTTAAATTTCTTGAATATGAATATTAGTCTTTTTGTTCCATACTATTGAGCAGTATTCTAGTTTGCTACGTATAAAAGCATAATATAAGCAAATAAGAGGTTGCAGACTCTTAAGTAACTTACTATTAAGTAGCAGAAATCTCAACATTCTATAGCTTGATGTAGCGAGATATGAAATATAGCTATTGCAATTTAATTTATTGCCGAAATGAATACCAAGGTCACGAAACATTACCAAAGGCTCTAAATTTAAAGAATTAAGTTTATATGAAACTTTAACTGAATTTATTTTTTTAGTATATGTTATAGATTTTCATTTACATATCTTATCGCTCCACTCGTATAACAAACTGCAGGAATGAAAAGGGTCCAAGATTCGATCCCTGTGGAACAGCACTGGGACAAGTTAAAGTGCCTGGTATAAAAGATCTATAAAATAACTTCTCAAAAGACTAATTAGGTCATTGTCAAATCCAAAACAATGTAATTTGTTAATAAGTTCATGATCGACTTTATCGACTGCTTTAGAAAAATATGTTAAAATTACATTAACTTGCCGACTATTATCTAGAGCAGTCGACATAAAATCGGTGAAATGGCATAACTTTGTAGTTGTTGATATATTTAACAAATCCATATTGTTTTTATCTTATATATTGGCTGCAATGGTTGCATACAGCATTATACATTATTATTTAGATATTGGTTTATAATTAACAAATACTGTCAATTTCTTTACCTTATGTACTGGAATATAACAAGAGCTTTTAAATAGTCTTCTAAACTAAAATATTCTATACATTCGATTCACTAGATATTGAATCAAGATTGTTATTGGGGGGAAACTCTTATCATTATATGAAATGCAGATGCATTAGTTATATCGCAAGGAATATTAAAATATTTGGTATTTTGTTTCATCCTACCAGGAATTCTGGTAGTTGACTTTAGCTTATTTATAAACGACCAAAACTTTTTGGATCACGTTCAATGTTAAATTCAGTTTCATCTATATACATGTTAAAATTCGAGTTAATATTATTTTTGACAATGGAGCGATATTTTGATAATTGTCTGGTATTTAATGATGTATTTTGCTCTCTACAGAAATTACACCAGTGCCGTTTTCGTTTAATGTTGCAAATATCATTTTATAAAACCACTTTGGAAATTTACTATGTTTAGTATTAACTCAAGCTAATATATTATATAACTCAGAACAAGCAAAATTTTCGTCATTTTGTTCAACTACTGATTATCAATTAGTATCATACAGCAACTTATATAGTAAAGCATAATTAGCTTGTTTGAAAAATGTACTGTGGAATATCAGAGCGAAACATTTTCTTTGAATGCGAAATATAAGAGTAAATAAAAGTAAGCATAGGATGTTATAAATTTGATATTATATTAGATTTTGTACAATTTAAATTCGGATAGTATGTACCAGACAATCACCAGCAATAATAATTGAGTTTTGCAAAATATATTGACATTCATTCATACTACAAATATACTTTCATTATATGTAGTTAGTGATATATATTATGTTTATTGATCCTTTGATTTAAACATTTATTTATTAGGATGGTTCAGACTTATGTGCTACGTACAAAATAAGAATAATAATAATACAAAAATTCATTTAAAAAGACATAAAATTAATTTACATTATAAAAACCAGACCAAATAAGAGTGCTTATTAATTTCAAAATACTCATCTATATTATAGATTACCATTTTTTTAAAAGATTTTTTGGGTTACTTCTTTAATTTTTTTAGGAAAAGTTTTCACATGCTCAGGTAGGTAACTGATTAGAAAATTTTATTGCACGTACTATGAAATTTTTTTTAGTTTTTGTTAGCCGATGTTTAGGCAAATATACATCAGTCCTACGTATTCCATAGTATTCTAATTTGTAGAGAAGTTTATTAAAACTTATAGTATCGAAGGCCTTACTCAGGTCTAAGAAGGCTGCACTAGTAGTGTTACTATTTTCAAAATGATATATATTTTCTACTAAGTTTAAAACTGGATCTAGAACAGATTTATCTAATACATAAACATATTGACTGGTATTGATATATTTTACCATGTACTGATATAAACGATTTTATGGCTACTTCAAACACTTTGGCGATATAGTGATTGGCCTACGGTCTCATTAATATTTTGGTGGAATGTACAAAACTACAAAATTGATTATTTTGTTGGATATATAATCGCGTACACAGATTACATCTATATAAGAGTTTATTTAAATATGTATTTCTTCAGCTGAAATACGATTTGAAACAGCAATTATCCTGCGATCGCTCTTAAATACTTTATATGAAGATGTAAATAGTCCAGAATCACGCAAAGAGTAATTTGCGTAAGTTTGAGTTTTGATATTCAGCCTACGTACGTTTTGATAATATAATTTTAGTTGCTGTTTTGTTTCTTCCGTTTTTTTTTTTGTTTTTTTGATATATACTCTCTAAAATACTCCTATATGTACGGAGTACGGCAAAGTATTATGATCATGAATTTGTCTTTAAATGTTTACAAAAATACATATATCTTTGTCTTGCTGTGGGCGCTGTATCTCATAAATCCAGCAGAAGTGGATCATTACTCGAAGAAATTATAGATTAAAAAAGTACTGAACGCCAATTATAAAATCAAAAAATTATTAGACCTTAAAAAATGAAGATTATAAATTTTGTCATGAAGATGGTGGCAACCGTTACTACGTGGTAAAACATAATATAGGCACTGAATGCAACACTTAATATGTTTTTTTTTATATATAATACGTATTTTATTCAGTGCCAATAAATTTTATGATTTTTATAATAAATAATTTAAAAAAGTAATAGATGAGTAATTTACAAGGAAAAGTCTTTTCGTGTACAATTCAGTATTTTCCAGAAATTTTCAATGAAATTAAAAAAAGATATTATCCATGGAAAAAATAAGAATTGGTGCCTAAATATCGACCCGTTGCTATTATTTCCATTCCATTTTGTTAATAATAAACTTTTTTCAAAATAACATAATTTTGGAATAAAAAAAATCGACAATAACTAATGTGTTGTCACAAACACAGTTATTGTATAATAATGTAGACAAACAAACTCAGGTCTATGTTATTTATACTGATATGTCAAAAGCATTTGATAAAATTGATCATGGTATACTTGTTTTTTTGTTTTTTTAAGTTTTTTGTTTTTTCACCTACTGTTTGTAATTTATTTCACGTTTATCTTACTAATAAATAATAATCGTAGAGTATAAAGGATACCAGTCATTTTTTTGCTCTATTGGGTGTTCTACAGGGTTCAAATTTTGGCCCGATACTTTCTAATAGCTTTATAAATTACATCACTCTAAAGATTTATGAAAATGTTTTAATATTTGCGGAAGACTTAAAGGTTTTTGCTGCTGTGTGTATATAGAATGAGCTATTGTTTAAAGTTACAGCATTCTCTTAATCTGGTGTTTCAATGGTGTAACGATAATAACATCTCAATAAACGTTTCAAAATGTAAGACTATGTTATTTTCTGAAAATAAAACTAAAATTAATTTTGACTAGAAGATTGATGGTATCAAATTGGACAATGTTGAAACTTTCAAAGTCTTGGGTGTGGTATTTGATACTAAGTTGTCATTTAATATGCATATTGAACAAATAGCATCAGCTGTAAATCGCTTACTGGGTTTTGTAATACGGAATTGTAAACTATTCAAGAACATTGACGCTTTAAAAACACTATATTTAGCATTTATACGGTAAAAACTAGAATACCCTTGTTGTATTTGGAAGCCGTAGTATATTAGATACTCGTCGATACCAGTATCTACACAGAACCGATTTATACAATATCTATATTTTAAGCAATTTGGGCAGTATCCCGATTATAACTATAACTACAATAATTTATTAAATTCTCGATATGTAATAATTCGAAACTCGTCGGAAGGCACAGTTGGGAACATTATTACTTAAAATATTAAATAATAAAATTGACTGTCCTGATTTGCTACAACAAATCAATTTACATGTCCCTGGCATCACTAGAGGAAAAGTTGTTGAATGACCTGTAACGAAAACAAATATTATGTTAAGATCCCCTCTGTATGGAATGTGCGCTATATATAACAATATTGTTAAGTTACATCCTGATATTGATATATTTGATTGCCCAAAAAATTCTTTAATTGTAATATATTCTTTCACTTCTTACGCATGCGTTAAAAATATTTTTCTTATTGCAACAATAAATAAATTTAACCGTTATCGGACCTTTTGCAATTATATTAGTTATAAACGATCATAAAATAAGAACATATTTAAAAAAATATGTAAAAGTGTAAGAGAAGTATAGTCCATCCGTTGGATCTTCCGTCCTACGTCACAAACTATAGCTTCAAAAAACGACGAAAGTTTTACAGTGCTTCTTCTTTTTCTAACGCATTTGGTTGACTTATCAGACTGAATGTTTTTGTGTCGTTTCTTGAAGCGATATTTTGTGACGTAGGACGGAAGATCCAACGGATGGACTATACTATATTTTTTTATTAATAATTGTCTACATATTTATTGTGTGCCTTATTTAATTTTTGATTTCAAAAATTATCTACATGCTGTTAAGACTTATTAAGTTTTAAATTATGTGGATTTTTTTAAATCTATTTGTTAAACAACGACTGCAGCAAGTTGAAGGAGTGGGTGATAAAAGAGGGAAGAGAGTAATTAAATATATTAAATAGATGCACAGAAGGGGACTGGAAAAGAAAGATAAACAGAGATTATCTAGTCATCAGGTTTTTTTTAATGAAATAAGTGGGTGTAATGGGATCAGACCATTTAACAATAGAAGTAGAGATTCAAATGACCATAAAATTAAGCGGACCAAAATCAAGTATGTAAGAAATTGAAGAGTGGTGTAAATGCCATTAGAGATATTATGAACAGGTTAGAGAAGGTTTAGTAGACCAATGTAAGAGTTAGAAGATGTCATAGTAGGATGCGAATGAAATGTGAAGAGAAAAGATAAGCAATGCATACTTGGTTCCATTATGTGAGAGATTCAGGCTCTGGAAATATCTAGTTAAGAATTAAGATTGTATAGGAGTGAAACAGAAATGTTACATATTGTAAAAAAAAAAAATAGATAAAAAAGTAGACTTTCTTATGGAATAGTTGGCGGAATTCAAAGATTTCACGGAACAAAAGATGGAAAAACTTTTGTTGAAGTAGAAGGAGAAGCAGCTAACATGAACGGACTAAAATCTGAGATGTGGAAGGAGATAGGAAAGAGGGGAAAGAAAAGATTATGTGCCCGATACACAAAGGAGGAGAGAGGAGGAGAAGTAATGAGTGGTTGGATAAGAACATGAATGGATTTAAGATAGGGTTGTACGTTAAGCCCTTTGCTATTTAATTTATATATTAGCCAAATTTAAAAAAATCCTTAAGAAATGACCAATGGGTGGGATTGTAATCGGAAAAAGTAACATATGGATGCTGGCTTCATGCGAATGATATGGTTCTAATGGCGAGAGATTGGAGAGGAATAAAAGACATGTTGAAAAGAGTAGAAATATGTATGGATTAGAGATTAGAGAGGAAAGTAGGATGTAAAATTATTAGAATGGAAGGGTGAGATAATTGAAAGGGTTAATTCATCGAAGTATTTAAGATTTATTATTAATGCAAGTACGTGAAACATGTAAGATGGGCGAAAGACAAAGCAAGAATAGCGTGTTGTGTTGTGAGAGAGATGTGTAAAAAATGGTTGGTAAACAATATTCGAGTGATATGCAAATTATGAGATTTTTAAGAGTTGAAGTGTGGGGGACAAGAGTATGTGAGTGCATAGATATAAAGCAACTGTGTTTTATAAAACATATGCTGGTGTTTGAAAAGTCAACTCCAGGATTCATAATGCTACAGGAAACAAATAGAGTTAGTCGGCAGTGTGAGGCAATGAAAATAATAGGAAGTTAATATAATATGAAGTTCTGTGGATTAGTGGATAAAAAGAATGTATGAAGAAGTGTTTTTAACCAATAATATAGTAAATGGATGGCTAGAGCATGGAATAAACATAGAGGGTTGGGTGAAAGAGAAAGGGAAGGAAGTGGAACTGCATGAAAAGCAGAGATGAATTGAAATGAGTGAATACAATGACATATTTAAAATGCAATTCTACGGGGGGTTGCCAAGGTACTTGAATAATAGTCATCTCGCTATAGAGGAAAAAGTCACCTTGGCAAGAACTAGATGTGGGTTAGAAGAGAGAAAAGGGAAAAGCTATATTGGCAAAAGTATGTAAAATGTATATTATGAGTGAATGAAAAAAAATACTTGGAGAGGCGTTTGAAGTGGTATAGGAGGAATGTGTGGTTAAAAAAAAAGGTGACTAAGTGAATGACTAGCACCATGGTAATGATTCCGATGAAATTGAAATGAAGAAAAGAAGAAAATGATGCTATTATTATTATTGTATAATTATATGCCGATAAAGGTCTTTCTTTTTTTTTAATTCAGGTATAATTAATTCACATCGTGTACCTGTTTTTAAATAATTTATTAATGAATTCAGTTTTTTAAATTATACTTTACAATAAAGCTCTAAAAATAAGCTGATATATTTCAAAATTTTATAAACAAGCAAAAAGAGTCTGTAAAATACATAGAATGGTAAAACAACTAAAGAAATCTGTATGTTTCTTCCACTTTTTAAAAATAAAACTTTTGATTAAATTGTTAATTATCAAAATTGGAAACATTTAAAATAAAAAAATAGTATTTACATAATATTAACATGAAAAAATATAGAAAAGTATTTTATAATCTAGGTGTCCAAAACCAATTGATTAAATTAAGTATATATCTCTTGGTGTTTAACTAAATAAACAATATATAATTATTAATTGAATTATTTCAATCAACGATATAACTAAGAAAATATAAATAAATGTAATACATTATTATCTACTTAATTATTTGCGTAGTGTTTATTAATAGCTTTATAATAGTAGTAGTAATAGTAGGAGTAGTGTTTGGCTATCGACCACATGGACCTTCTGCCATGTGTCATTTGTGTATTTGTGTGTATGTAAATGAGCTTGTTACTTTAAAGGATCGCCTCCGTCACTCTAAAGCACCATTAATTGTATCCCAATGGTGAATGGGACCGGTCACCCATCCAACTGCTGACCCGAACTAACGTTGGTGTACTCTAACTAACGCTAGTTCGGCCGCAACCGAATGCGCCACAACCGGTGTGACTTAATATTTTTATGTATTACGCCCAAAACTTAAATAGAGTGGCATGGTGAATATAAACCCTAAACATAGGAGTAGTCATAAAAAAATATTATATATATTTTGTAATATATATCATAGCATTGCTAGCGTTTTCATATTATAGCAATATTTTGAGATATGTTTTCTATAGCTAATATAAATTAAACTTCACTTTATTTGTACCCATTTTAACTAATTGCTACGATAAAATATTCAGATCTCATTTAAAGTAATCCCCTCAAATAATTGAATACAAGAGCAATTTCAAGGACGGATAGTTAGCGCAATTTACAGCAGATCTTAAAGTGTTGAAAACCACTCTCGGTATGAATTTATTCGCTTAGCTGCCGCGAGTAATGTCTAATTAATTTAATTTGATGTAAATATATTTCTGAAATTGCCGCAATAAATGAACAGTTTGCCCACAAAGTGTTAGAAACGAATTGAATATATTATATAGTTTATAAGGTACATCAAACACTTAGTTGAAAATTTCAGAGATTTATTGTCGAAACATATTATATCTGTGAAAATTTATACCAAGTTTTATTTACCTTATATATGAAATTGCATCAAGCAACAGCCTCGACGATTCAATATTATATAGTTTATTGTTAATGTATGTGTAGTACTCAAGAAATTATATCACCATCAAAACTATCATTATGGCCGTGGTTTAGTTTGCATAATCAAAAATATACAACAAGAAAATTATTGACTACATTTCTTACTACAAACATTTTATCTTGAGTTGAAAAAGCCTTCTGAAATATACAACAAGAAAATTATTAACTACTTTTCTTTATACAAACCTTCTATCTTGAGTTGAAAAAACCTTCTATCTCGAGAAAAAAAGAATAATAATAAATACTAATAATAATAATAAGACTAAAAAAACCCTATTGACAAAAGATAGTAAATTAGAGGTTAGATATTTCTTACTATTGTGTATATTATTTTAATGCCACTGTATCTTTTTTTCTAAATAAATCTTTTACCCTAAAACATTAGTTCAGAAATGGACAAGGAAAACATTATCTGTTTTTAATTAATAATCAATTAATAATTAATATTCTTTAATTTATAAAAGTTTGAAATATTTATTATTTATTATCAATTATCTCTCTCTAACATAATATAATAAAAATTTCTTAAAATATGAAAATATACAGTGAACTTTTAGTGGAGAGGAAAATGGGATTTCACATCCTTGTAAGATCTTCATTTAAATACATATATATTAATCGATTCTGTTTCAGAATAAGTTTAGTTATATCCAATTCTATATTTAATGCTTACATAAAGCAAACTTAATAAACTAATTTTTGTGATTTATGTGTGTTGTCAAAATGTAATTAACATAACATAAATCAATTCTGTAACTGTTTTTTATCAATAAATATCTGCTCTAAATTTTTGTCTACGATCTTATTGCAGAATAACCAAAGTAAGATTTTACTTGTTTATTTAAATGCCATATTAAATTGTTAAAATTATAATGCATAAATAAACGAACTTTAAAGAGTTCAATATTTCCTGTTTGTTTTAGACTGTTCATTCAATCATTCGTCATTGTTAAATTGATTTTAATTGTAATTGCATGTTTTGCAATGTACCCATATGCCAGATGTTTACTTTACGATGCAAATAATACAATTATATATTTATAAAATTAACTAGCTATTGATGACTTATAAGTTCATGTTGATTTGAAAATTATATATACAACGGATCCATTAAACTTAATTTTTCTATAATGGATTAACTTGCCTTGTACTAAATTTTATACTAATTTTTTTGTTAGAAAAATATGACCACTGCCAATAATACTGATTTAAAAAAAAACAGCTGAAATAGTCAAATGAATAAAATAAATAATATAATTTTAATAAAATTGTTAGATATTTAAAAAAATCAAATAACAATAATTGAATATTAATTATAAAATTGTTTATAACTTGAAAACAATTAAAATTGTTCTAAATTCATAATTGACACTCTATAAAGGAATATAAACATAAACAGAGTATAACAGCTAAGATTGTCGAAAGTTCATAAACAAATAAAATACTGCAAAAAATCTAATAATTTAACACTAGTCTAAAAAATAGTCAACAATCTTAACAATATATTACAAAAATGATTTATAATTAACAAACGTTTTAGTCTAGTTAAAATTTAAAAAAATGTTTTACTACGGGTCAAGTGTAAAATGTATCAATCCTTAAAACAATCAGGAGAAACTTACAAAGCGAGACAATGAATGAATAAATGTCTCTACAGAATATAATTTCTAGAAAACTACAGTTGTAATAAGAGTTGAAAAATCTTGAAGAACTTAGTAAAACAATTGAATGCTGCTACTCCAAAAACTTTTGAAATTATTATAAATTTGTACAAAAAAAAACCTTCAATTGGTTTTACTGACGACCTAGTAAAACCAATTGAATATATTTAAAAAAACTTGAAAATCGAATATAATTAAAACTTATTAAGAAAAATAAAAATTGTTAATCGGCGGTGTTGGGGGCATACGGCTGCGGCGGAACTAAATGGGTTACCTGTACCATGCGCCATTGGGATCTAATTAATAGCTCTTCAGAGCACAGGCTCATTTGCAGACACGCAAATAACACAGTAGAATAGCCACGAGACCGATAGCCAAACACAAATATATATATATTGAAATACTTGCAATTGTAAAAACAATTTATAGTAATTGAAAATTATTTAAAAAAAACTCGGATAAAATGTCCAAACAAACGCTATAATAATTGAATATAAGTTTAGAAAATAGTCTTTCACCCAGATATAAAAATATTTCCAAGGGTCAAGTGAGAAATTAGTAAATTATTTCAAAAAAACATGTAAAAGTTAGAATGAGAGAACCCAATCTCTATAGAATATAATTGTTAGAAATTATAAAAAGTACAAGTTTTAAAAACAGTTAAAAAACCTTGACAAACTAGGTAAAACAATTGCTAGTACTTTAAAAATTAAAAATTATTATAAATTTGTAAAAAAACAATAGACAATCAATAAAACCAGATAAATATTGATAAAAAAAAACTTGAACAAAAAAAAAAAAAGAGAAAAGTTGTAATTGTTAGCTATAACAATTGATTAAAGAAAAACAGTTGACATTTTCGAAATAAATTAAATAATTAAAATAATAATAATAATTGATAAAAGCGAAAACAGTTATAATTATTGAAAAAATATTGTTGTTATTAGATAAATCAAACTTATTTAAAATATTCATTGACAGTTGTTGTCTATCTATTAACAAAATATCCGTGGGTGTTGGATCTCAAGAATCCCTAAAGACTTTTAATTGAAACTTCAAACTTAAGCTTTTATTCTTTATCATAAGATCAGAAAAGTTCTTGGTAAAAAGATATTCCTTTAAAAAAAACTTAAAGTAATATTTTTTTTTTAAATATCTTATTATAGGAAAAATGCTAGGAAAATGAACAACTTTTAAATATATATTTTTAAAATATTTATATTCTGAGAAAATTTTCTTTAGTAATATAAAAGTGTATAACAGTTACAAAATTATTAGATTTTCAGATAAATTATTATTTAAAATTACGAAAATATTTCGTGAATCCACAACAATGAATCTTACTAAGACTAAAAAACAAATTAATTAACAGACATTGAATAATAACAGACATTGAATAATACAAAATTAATTTGCGTGTTACAAGTAGTACAACTATCAAAGCAACACTAATTTGAATGACATTATTTTTGTTGAATAAACTAATAAACTAAGATTCATTGTTGTAGATTCACGAAATGTTTTCGTAATTTTAAATTATTATTTAATTTTCTTTAACGAACTAAAGGATTTTAATACATTTTATTAAATAAATAATTCTCGAGAATAACAGAAAGAGTTATTTCTAAAGTATAATTTATCTAGGTAGGATTTGGCAATTTTACAGCACTTATCCTACAAGTGCTGTAAAATTATTGGGTTGAGACTTAAGTCATTTCCGTTTTATTACTAATAATAATCATGGTCAATTTTTTATAGAAAGAAATAATTTTATTCACTTATGAACATTTTGTTCCATGATCTTTTACTATCGAGTAACATCATCACCAACGTGGCATGTTCAAAGAACGTCTGGCGTCTCTCAGTAAAAAAATCAAGCAAGTGCTGTTTGGCACCAGGGTCTGAATTGAATTGTTTGCCATTCGAAGAATTTTCCAAAGGACTATACAAATCCCATCGAAGCTCCAGCAATTTCTGAAGGGTTACTAAACTTGCGGGTGGTCACGCGTAGTACGGTGGAACACAACACTTACGATTTGCCAATTCTGGCCGCATTTCGTTGACGGCTTCTTTCAAGTTTTATGAATTAGTGGTGGAATGGACATCCATGGGCTTGAGTGGAAGAACATTTTACAAGATGAATTCCGCCCTTCAACTTGGTGTTAAAATTTTATTTGTATGTTTTCAATATTTTTTATCTATTTTGTAATAAATACAGTTTTTTAAGCAAGTATGATAAAGAATAAATAATCAATTTGTCCATTCAGTGACAGAATAACATGCTGTTGTGGATATTTGTTTCCGAACTGGTTACAGCTCGTTCACCAGGCTTGCACCATAATCGTTTTCGCGCGACGTCCATTTCTCAGCATCAGTTATAATACGTTTGAGAAATGGTTTTTCAAGAGCTTGTCGCAGGCGTTTATGTGCTTTGTTAAATGAATTTATTTGAGTTAATGGGGAAACCAAATATTGAGTTAACTAACATACCCCAGCTTATGCAAATGTCTTTCTATGCTCGTTTGAATGAGTTCAATATGTCGACGACCCCTCAGGCCGTGTAATGGTAGTTTGCTTTAATTAAAGCCTTTATTGAAGTCTTCGGCTTCAACCGGACATCTTGAACGTGGTGCATTTTTGACATTAAAATTATGAGAACGGAATTTGTCAAACCAATTCTGGTACTGGCGTTCTGTTGAGCAATAAAACAGTAAAACAGCGATATTCTGCGGTTTGATTTTCCATCTTTCGGCCACTGCTTTACGACAACTACTTAATCGATTCACATTCATTGTTTTAATGCCAATTAAAGTGTCTCCTGTCAAATGGTATTTAAGTTAGATAATTGAATTGGAGATAGTTGGTTAAAAATACAAATGTAGACATCTATTGGTCGGAACCTTAATGTCTTAAGACTCATGTGAAGGAATTTGATTTTCATGCTCTATCTATAAAACAACTTCGTGACGCGGTTAATGAACGGTAACACCACAAAAATGTTCCATTGTGCTGAATATTATTTCAGACATGTAACGACAGCTAACAGTTATGTAATAAAATGGCTGGCGGTGCATTAGTAATCTGTTACATTATTTGTAATGTAAAAATAATGCTAAAATACTCAGAGCAATAATTTTTTTATAAATTATTACTTGTATTACTATTAATACTGCATTAGTAAATCAATATTTTATTTTATTTACTTTACACATTAAAACAACTGTAGCTTATTAATAGCTTTATGTATTAGACGCAATATCACTAAATACTGCATGAACTTATAATTTGTATTAGATTTAGGTTTTAATTCTATTACCGGACATGTAGTTAATGCTCCACTCACCATTTTTTTTTTCATGTAATGTAAATTATATAAAAGATATTGCTTATTATATTATTATATTATACTTTGACACTTGGAGGAATTTGGTCTTTCTCATTTTTAACAACAATATAACATAAGTTAAGGACGATACCAAAATAATAATATATTTTCTAACTGTTACCGATAAAAGATTCAATGCGTTCATTTTATTTTAACGAACTATAATTATAGAATTATATTATGTCTTGATTTAGTTATATAAGTAAAAGGACTTTATTCGCATGTAATGGTACCCGAGACATATGTTAATCGTGTACGTAAAAACGTTATAAAGAAGTACATTAAAACAATAAAATTTTAGAAAATTAAATAATAATACATATTCTGAGTAATTGATACACCCATTCACTATAATGATTCTTAGATGGTGCTATTTTATTTTTAATTTTAGTATGACTACTAATCAACTCCAAAAGAATGGTTTTGTTCAATAATGTGTTTAGCAAAGGTTGATTTATCAACTTGTTTTAATCTAATAGAGCGCAAATGTTTTTTGAATCTCACTTTAAAATTTCGACCAGATTGATCTATGTAAATTCTTTGACAATTTGAGCATGTTAGTTTGTAAATTCCGGATTTTTCTAATTTTATTTTGTTTTTGGATTAAATATGACATTACTAATTTTACAATATGGTTTAAATGCAATATTTATATTATGATTTTTAATTATTATAGTTAATTATTTGAACATTTTTGGTTCTAGCACTAAAACCCCCTGCAAATAATACCTTGTTAATTGTACGCAATGTTTGTTTATTTAAAATTCTATATATTACTTGGCCTTGGACTTGGACTTTTTTAAAGAAAATATCTGATAGGGGTATATTAAGTACTTGGTAGGTCATTGAGTTAAATGTTGCAATTTTATGTTTGTGGGGAAGTCTGGAATTGTTAGGAATAATGAAGGTAGTGAATGTTGGTTTTCTATGGTTTTCTATAAATCTCGTATGAAAAATTTTTATGATTTGTTGAAATAGAGAGATCTAAAAAGTTAATTATTTTGTTCTGATTCAATTGTGATTTTAATTTTCGGGTGCAAATTGTTAATAAATTGTAGACAATGGGATAATTGTCTTTCAGTTTCTATAAAACAGGCTAAAATATTGTCTACATACCACATTTTAATATGTTTTTTACCAAGTGGAGAATTTAATATTTTTAATGTTAGATTTGATACAAATATTTCGGCTAACAATGGACTTAGTGGTAAGCCCATTACTAGACCTTTTGTTTGCTTATAAAATTTATTAATCAACGTAAAGTAATTATTAATTAAGACAATTTCCAATAAATTTAAAAATTATTTTTTTAAAGAGACGTTAATGTTATTTTTGTCAAAAGATTCTTCGTCTAATTTTAAGCAATCTTGTGGAGGAATATTCGCAAACATGTTTGAGACATGTTTATAATTTGGCTCTAATTTGAATGAAGACAATTTATTCGTTAATCAATTGTGATTTTTTTTATTAATTCGGTTGGTTCTTTGTATAATGAATAAATTGATAAATGAAACTACCGGGTTGTTCCTCCTTGTGAATTTTTATAGAACCGTATAGGTTGGGAGATATTGGGTTCATGGGAAATATATTATGTTGGTGAGTCTGGGGGAAAAGAACGTTAGATTTGTTTTAAAATTTTTAAAGAGATTTAAGAAAATCGAAGGTAGGGTCTTTGTTTAACTCTATGATCTCAGAGTTTTGTAAAGTCATTTTTAATTTGTATGCAGTTTTTTCTAGGATCACTATCAAGTTGCCTTTTTCTTGTAATGGTTAGATCAGTATTTTGAATTTCAGTTTTGATAGATTTTATTGATTTTTTGGTCTGTTGTGTTTAAAATGGTAGCATTTTTTAAATATGTTGGCAATTTTGTGCTTAGTTAGGTCACAATTTGTAATATCCTTAAGGGATAATTCAGATTCTATAACTAATGTATCCTTAAAGCTGTTACTACTCACATGAGGAGAGTAGTTGGGGCCTGATTCTAATAATACTAATTCACTATTAGAGAAAGTTATATTCGTGTTATTAATAATTCTATGGGGAAAAGAGTGGTCGGTGGTTGATGACGGCATATTTACGTGTACGTTTTCTGCCTGCCGTTTAAGGGGTTTCAGTTTCTTCCTCTGCGTTAAGTATTTCTTGTGGGCGATGTAGCTCACTTTCTATCTTACATAGTCTTCCAGGAGATCGAATTCAACAGGGCGAAGAGTGTATGCCAACTCGGTGTACAGGACCTTGATATAGATGAAGTATATCGGGTGTTCGATAAAAAAACGCCCAAGGTCATAACTCTGTTATTTATTAACCGATTTGAATCAACTAAAAAACAAATTGAATGGCAATTCAAATACTATTAAAAGACATTAATTTTATATTTTTTTAAACTAACTTCATTGATAAATGATAGTCAACTTAAAATTTTTAAATGGCTTCAAATACACTTCTTATTTGATTATACTGGATATATTTTTTTTTAATCCAATGACGCCTAGAAGAGAAAATTTCGCTGGCCTAATCAAAATGAAATGATAATGATGAGCTTGATATAACATCACTAGAAGATGATAGTGTAATAAGCTATGTGTTAAAAGTTGATTTAAAATATCCGATAATTTCACAATTATTCCGCGTTTTGTCTGGAATCGGTTATAATATTCCAAATTTATTCCCAGTTTATATGACAACAAAAATTATATTATTTATTATAAAAAAGTAAAATTGTTTTACTTTCACCTACCATTTTCATGGCTACCCATTTTTTATTTAAAATAAAATTTAAAATGACTATAATTCACTTATTTTTAGAAATAACTATGTCGTATGTCATATTGGATTAAAGAGAAAAAAAAAAACCTTTTGAATGAGGCGATAGCCAACTATGGTTTCCTATTAAAAAAATGTAAGTTTGCGTCATATCTCGGAAAATAATGGCGATAAAAATTTTCTGATTATTTTTTATTAATCTGCATAAAGTTATCTAAAACTTTGCCCTTTACATTTTTTTTTCTATCTGTTATAATAACCGAGATATATTGATTTGAAAAAATTGACACTTTTTAGTTTTTTCAAAGTATCTAGACCCTTGACTTTTTTAAACTTTGAAAGTGGAATTTTATTCGTCTCGTAAATCTACACTTCTTTCCCCATTTAACCGTTTCTCTATCTCTTATAGTTTCCGAGATCCCCTTAGAGAACATCGAAAAAAATTCACCCTGTATATAGAAAATAAAATTAATAGTATATTTATAGTTGGAATTAAGGTAAGAAGGAAAGTGTTAATTTTACGTTAATGATTAATACTGTATTTATGTAAGCATTCTTGTATGTTCCGATTCTAGTCAATTGTTTTATAGTAACTACTTTTACAATAAGGTTGATAATATAAACGTAAAATCCATTTTAAAGACATAACATAAAATAATAAATACGTATAAGAACGTAACAACAGATACAACTATTATGATTCACTTTTGATAAGGCATAGAAATTTAAAAAAATGTACTGACTTTTATATAATATAGCTTCTGTTTAACGAAAAACAATCTTTAAATGTTTCAACTCAATTGCTTTACGCAATTGATTTTTAGCATATTATATCTAAATATCAGTTGTAGTTAATTAACTTTATATTTATGTTTGGATTTAATACATTAATTTAGTTAGAACAATTAATAACAGTAACAGTTTTGAAAAATACGATCGTGTTGTTGTCGATAATGTTGATTTTAATTATATTTATAATATTTTCAATGTATATAAATAAATGTGCTTTTAATATACGGTGTAAATTGCTTCTACAGTTTGCACGAATGTCTATTGCTGCTACATAAGCAATACGTTTTATAATTAATATTCAAGGAGTGTAAGGGTGATTACACATTAAATCAACCCTCGGCTCGTTAGTATTCTTAGATTAGGACGGTCCGGTCCTAATATATCACTTTAAGCCAAATACTCTGAGCCAGTAGATTAGATCATGGCAACGAGGAAATTATCGCAGACAATTTGAATATTTGATTCAATCGCGTGTCCCACTCCGGATGGACATTAACGGGCTTAACGCCGGAGAACTGAGTGCTTTTTTTTTGGAAACTAGCCTTAATAAATAAGGTACGGGGATTTGATGAGCCCTCTATTACAATGCTGATTAACAAGACATAAGTTGCGCTGCTCCGTACCTAACGAGTCGCGCGCTCTTCTCGTCGGACAGATTCTCACTGCGCGACAAGGCACGGACCAAGCCGCACGCTCCCGTCCCTGCTTCATACAAAATTCTATTACTGCAGTAAATAATCCACGGGATGGCTTCAATGAAAACACCCCATATCGGTGCATTTTAACTTTCCCTATAATTACACGAATCTGACGCGAAAGCTCGTGCTAGGCGTTAGTGCGCGCAAGCTCTTGGAGGTTATTTTTTCGAAAGTGCACAGTGCCATGCGAAATGTTCCATGCGGAAGGAGTCGTGCGTGATTTGTGGGATTAGATTGGCTTTTCTGGTGCAGTGTTATTATAATCTCGGAGGGACGTTTCAGTCTGGCCGAAAAGGAAATTGCCGAGGAAATAAGATGTAAGTTTTATTAATTTTATTATGAACAGCATGTTTTCCATTCGCGTCCTGGATGCGCATTATGGAAAAGTGAAATTTCATTTTTGATGTTTGAAATATCATTTTCCTGATTATCCTGTCTGGTATATTAGATGGGAAAATTTATTTGTATCTTTTTAGCTGAAAAATATTAAATACGTCAAATAACATTTTCTGTTACTTGGCATAAAAATAAATCAAATCCAATCGATGTAATAAATACAAATTTATATAGAAACGAAATAATCTATAATTTTAGAAAAATGCTTACAATAAATGAGCCCTTTCTAAACGTATATTTAACTGAATAGCGCTAAAGACAAATACGTGTATATACGCTACTATTTATATTTCAAAGCTCTAATTCATGTTAATTAAAATAATTAATAATCAACAGAGTTTATACAGTTTATAATAATTTTTAAACTGTAGAGTAGAGACTTTTGATTTTGTTTTACATATACATTAATTTTAAAAAAAACTAACCTATTGATTGAATATTTTACTTTAATTCTGTTTCGATTTACCTTTGATTGTTATAATAAAAATACATAAAAACACAATTATTAGGTAACTAAACACAATTTGTCACAAACATAAATTAGAGTTGAATTAAATAAAAATAATTGCAATAATAAATTTTATTGCTAAATGAATAATACTTTTTTGTGAATCGTACTTGTGGTCATAAATTTTTTCCTTTTGAAAATATGGCAAATTTAAAAATATAAAATTAAAATGATATATAAGAATTATATTATTTACTTAAATATTTAACATATATAACTCATTAGGGCACACAATTTTAAAAACCGTGTTAATTTAAAATTAAAGTTATAATTGAATTACTTAATACTTATAAGTAATGCATTTTGCGAAATGCTATATCCGCCATAAAAGTTATCGTTATTGTTTATATTCGCAAATATTTTTATTAGATGGTTGCCCAGATTAAAAAAACTAATATTTCAAATAAATTAAGCTGATTCTATTTCGATACTTGTTCTGCTACTCTCTTGATGGAACCAAATTTTCAAATTAGGAGAAGTAAAACTCTTGTTATGTTCTATTTCATAAATATTTATTTAGATCATAAATATAAATGAGTTACCTATAGCTAAGATATGTAAAGAATGTTATATACCATATGGTATATATTAATGTATCCAATGTAGCAACGATGAGACACACTTGTTTAAACATATCTTGCTAGTTGTTAATGGTAGAATTTTAAACATTTTAAACGATATTAAATCGTTAAATCTAATTCCGATGTTTTAAAGTATTCATGTTAATAAGATTAAACTCTCTGCAATATAGACATATTTTTTTATGATTTAACTATCGAGTGAAACATTAGCTTTTAAAAATAAATATTATTGGAAATAATTTATTTGCGAAATAAAATAGTTGAAGTAAGTTATTGTGGAGGATTTATTTTGAGATACATTTATAAATTATAATGACACGAGTACTCTTTTTAATCACACACTTTATATTTATTGTGACTATAGTTTCAACAGTGCTTGTCATTTTCAAAGAATACTTCAAATTAACACACAATTTATACAATATTAAATCTTGTTAAATAAAGCGGTGTGTATTAGGTCAGTTTGGTCGTTAATTGGCAGAATTTCTGGATTACGTAAAATTATTTTAGTTTAGTTTCCCTTATATATATACATATATATATATATATATATATATATATATATATATATATATATATATTATAATTTCATTTGTTTAATTGTATTATTTTTCATCAACTTACAACAACTAACAGCCTCAACTATTCAGTTATGTATTATTATTATTATTTTCTGTAAATTGATTTCCCGTTAATAAATATTATTATTATTTTTAATTTTGAAAATTTCAAGAAACTCAAGTAAATCCATTTTTAAATTATTATTATATGAACTTATACGCCCTTGAAGTCAGATCGCAATTTCAATATTAATACTGATAAGCTCAACTCTGTCGAAACTACAGTTACAATAAATATAAAGTGTGTGATATTAAAAAGGTACTGATGTTTTTATAATTTAAAATGTAGTTTCGTAAATAGCAAATTAAGTTCATTATTATTTGTATATCATTTAACTGTTAAATAATAATATATTTATTACAAATATTAATAGGCCAATTTTCAATATTCTAATGATGTGTATAGAAGTTGTATAGTAGTTAATAGTTAATAGAAAATGTTTGATAAACCGTCATCCTTTTTCTTTTCTTACATAAGTAATAAGTAATCCTAGATGTATTGATTTAAATAACACACAACGCGGAGTTTATTTGTTACTAATTAAAATTCGCCCTCTTCACAAAAAAAATAAAATTAAAATCAAATGTCTAAATGTAATACTTTACAATAAAAATATGTAAAGGCAAATTTTAGTTTAAGTTAAGCGATATTAAGAATGATATTTAGTAGATGACACGTAATCTAATATCTATTAATTTATCTAATATTTCAATGCGTGTCTACAAAATCAAAAGTTAAATAGCCTTGTAAGAGGGCTATGACTTCTTATATTATTATCTAGGTAGAACATGAGGATAGGTCCTACATAACTCGTAACTGCCTAACGAGTAGTAGTAGTGTTTGGCTATCTACCCAGTGGTCCTTCCGCCTTTTCTAACGATTTTTTTTTACTTTTAATTATTCTATGCAGTTTTCTTAACATAAAAGATAATTCAAGTTTCACATTTCTTTGTAGATTTTTTAGACAGGTGCACGTCGGTTCTGTTTTTCTGCCGGAACCTTACAATGCCTATTTATTTCGTAATGATCTAATTCTGAAACGCGATCGCAAGTTTTCTTTGGTGTTTATGGATGATGACTTCCTATAATTGGTGGGATGCCAAATGCCATATGTTCCTAAATATGTATGACTGCATGCTATTTCTTGGAAACTTGACATCTATATATCATATTTGTTAAACGCTATAAATGCTAGAAAGAATTCCCATCATCAATTTTTAATCAAATATTAATTCGATATCTATTTCCGGACATCTTTTCTACACCTCTAATAAATTTATTGTACATATTTGGAAATTACATGTGATTTAAAAAATGGCTTTATCTCTTTTTTGTCTTTCGTAACTCAGCATATTGGTTCCTTACAAGGCTTCACTGGGTCAATGACAACAAATTTTTATATTATTATTGGTGTCCGTGCAAAAGTCATATGTGCCTCCGTCCTTTTGCATAGCTTTTTCTACCAGGTCTGGACGTTTCTCTATTCTGTTCGTCATAATTGTGCCTATATATCTATAACAGACTTCTTTCGATTTGTTTGCTTGCGCAAAGAGGAAAAGACCTTCAATGATACATAATAATAATCCATTGCCTGTATTGGCTATTTTTTTACATATAATAATGCTTACAAAAAAGGCAACATTTAGCTGAGTTGCATTAACTGGTCTTCCACTTAACCTGTGTTATGCATAGTACAGAAGAGTGCATATACAAATACAATTATGGTTATACTGCATGCGGTGAAAAATAAAATATAATAAAACAAGAACAAAGATGTATACTTTACAAAATTAAACATGGTACTCACAATTTAATAATTTAAGTTAAGTTAAGACTTTTTTCAATTTTGAAACTATGATGCTATTAAAGCTGACGGGAATTGGGTTGTATATTTTGTAAATATTATAGGTAAATGATCTTTTGAAGAAGTTTTAAACCTTGAGGGTGTTATTGTTCACCTAAACCTCATATTTATAGTATGAATATCAAACCGGAATACAATTCTGTTGTAGAGATAGGGTGGTGTTCGTAGTTGGATGATCTTGCTATAAAGTATACAACAATGCAAAATCCTACTTCCATATGTAACCAGTTTAGGTTATGTAACTTACCGGAAATAAGTTCAAATTTACGTTTACGAAATGTAAGCCTTATGCAAGCGTTTTGTATTTCTTGTATCCGATTTTATGTAACATAATCAAGACTATATACAACATCTGCAAAATTGAAATGACTCAGTACTAGAGTGTCGCACAATAAACTTTTCGTTCTTAATGATAAAACATTTCTGCTAACGTATATTTTTATGTTAATATTCACACTTACTAATATACTATTTTAAACGCAATTTTGAGTCTATTATAAAACCTAGATTGCATATAGAGTCTGCTATCGGCAGTGTATCGTTGCCTATCCTGATTATACACTCAGATTTTGTTGAATCTATTTTGTGGGCCAAAAAACATTGCACATGATTTTGCAGGATTAATAATTAATTAGTGGGAATTAGATACATTGACTAACTCTAATATATCGGAGTTTATATTATCGCAATATCGATATTGTCAAATTTAAATAAGTGGAGTAGTTCAGTGTTATCGGCATATGTATTGATAGTACAGTGTTTAAGATTATCAAATTGGTAGAAGTAAAACGTTTCCTATTGTCCATTTCTTTATAAAGAAATAACAAGAGTTTTACTTCTTCCAATTTGAAAATTTTATTCCATTAAGAGAGTAGCAGAACACGTATCGATTATTATAAGATATTTGTTGAAAAAGACGTACACATACAGAACAAAACTGGTCCCAGAATTAATCTCTGGAGAACACCAGCTTCTACACTAGCATAGTTTGAATTTATGCCATCTATTCGTACTAATTGGGTACAACCAGGTAAAATACTTGCAATTAAAAATGTAGTATCGTCTGATAAACCTAGATAGTATAATTTGCTTTGCTATAATCCAGTTGTATAAGAGAGGTCAGTAAACCTCTGAACGTGGCTACAATTATATCATCAATGATATCAAGTAAAAAATAATAATAATAATTTTATGGTTGCTTAGACTGACTAAAGTTTAAAGTCCTATATAGAGATACAAAAAGAATAAAAAATGTACACACTCAACCAATATAGTATATTCAATGTAAGATAGCGCAGTACAGAATAAAATCATACAATTAACACTGAGTGAACAATGATATAAAACACTAATTTAAAAGTACAAATAATCAAATATTATAAAGACTAGTTACAATAATAAGTCCAGTAGTGAATTTCAATGAATTAAAATTATATTAAAATCCATTTTAAAACTACGAGAATTTAAGATTCAAAATATAAAAGAAATTATTTAATCCGTAATAACAATGTAGACATTACAACAAATTAAAATTAACAGATAAAACTTATCAAGCTACAAAAGGCATTTTCAGTAGAATTAATGAATTTTGTTATAAGTGTCTCTTCGATAGTTTACGTAGATCATGTGGCAGGGTATTCTAGAATAATATCCCATAATACATGATACTTGTTTGAGATCTACTATGTTTTACATAATCATCAGAGATTTCCTTGATATACGCCAAACACTTAAAAATATACAAATAAGGCAGCGTTAATATTAAAGTTCAACAAATTTAGATTTACAGTCGTCGCGAAAACTTATCCCAAATATTTATATATCTAATTGAAATAAAACAACATAGTTGGGAGGGTTTCACATTTAATTGTTGAACACTGCAACAAGTTTCGCCACACAGTGGCTTCATCAGACAGTATTCATTTGCCTGATGAAGCCACTGTGGAGTTTTATGATCAATTCAATTTATATATCTGTCATACTGACATAAACAGCTAAAAATTATCTCTTAAAAAGGGGACAAATAGCAAATAAAATCATATATAAAAGAATTCTGGATATTTGTTTCGGCAGCATCATAGTAGAAGAAGGATTTGAGTGGAAGAATAAGATCTGCAATTGTGAACTCCATCTGTGCTTCTTTCGCCCAAAATTTGACGTACCTTTTTTTAAATTGATTTGTTATATATGTAATTTTCAAGAAAGGAGACCAAAGATTAATAATTAAATAAATATAATTCTGATGGCTTTTCTGCAGATTAAATAGGCGATGCCTTGTGCTAGAATGTCCTCAAATGATAGTTCCGTATTGTATATTTGTTAAAAAAAAAACGAAAAGTAAGCTGACCGTACCATAGCAGTTGGAAGATTATGGTAAAGGTTTCTTAATAAGTATAAAGTTGTATTTAATTTCTTTGTTATTTCATCACCGTGTCCATCCTATACTAGTGCATGATCTATGACTATGCCCAGAAATTTTACGTCAGGCAAGTTCCTAACATCGAGCAATTATTTAATGTAAATATTTTTGTGAAAGTTTTTTTCTCATTAAGAGATAATTTGTTATTTGCAAACCAAACCGCTGCTTTGGACATCGCCATATCACTATTTGCTTTGGATTCTTCTAAATTTTTCTCTGACTATAACTAATGTTGTAATAATGGCCCTAATGTGAACGCTTGAGGTATCCCATGTTCCACATGCAAACTATCAGAAAAGATATTATTATAATGTACATTTTTTTTTGTATTTTTTAAATACGGTGTAATCAATTTACAACTGTTATCATCGATTTTATACTTTTTTTATAACTTTTCTATTAATTTAATATGCGTGACAGTCAAATACCTTTGTTAGATCAATGAATGTTTCAATTGCAATTTCACCTTTTTTATAACTTCCAATCAGTTTATCAAATAGATCTAAAATATCGTTTACCGTGGACATTTCTTTTATAAATCCATATTGATGTCATTAAATAATTTGTGCGTAAGTTACAATTTGATCAAACAATAATTTTTCGAGTATTTCAGAAAAAAAAAGAAAGTAAGGCTATCGGTTTGTGATGATTACGGTCATTTAAATCACCTTTCTTATTAATAGGTAGAAAACTAGCTATTTTGAAAATGTCCGGGAAAACATTAGTTGAAATAATAAGATTAATAAGTTTATTAAGGGGGCAATTATAACGTCCAATACATATTTAACCACATTCATTGATAAGCCATATATGAAGAAGGGACACAACTGTAATTAGGTCTAAATCTAGATTGATCAGTAGAGACGAGGTGGTTATTCTCATTTGATCTTTTGTTTTGTTTTGGAAGATTTGTTACAAGATCCACCAAATTTTATTGTTTTTTGTTATAAATATATTCTTTGCCTGGATACGTGTTAAAAACCAAATGGTCTATATTGATTTATTTCAAAGCATGTCTTGTAAGAAGTGAAAAATAAAAAGTGAAAATAAAAAAAATAATGACTTTGAGGGAGAACTATAACTCATCGGGAGAATTATCTAAGTAAAAAAATAAATTAACGTATGCCTAGTAAGAAATAAAAAAAGTTATGGCCTTGAAGGAGGACTATAATCCCCCATATAATTACCTATGTAGAAAATTAAACGTATTAAATAAAAATATTTCTTATAGGAAACAATTTTATTTTGGCAACTACATGGAATTAAACAGAATCTAAAGTTGATTAAAATTTAGGGTTACAGATTCCCCGTTATTTATTATAGTATTATTGCCGACAATAATACTCCACTTGTATCGCGTTCCTCTTAAATCAATCAAAACTTCTGTTTTGAACATTTTCTGTTATGATTTATAGACATGGTATATTACAGTGATCCGAAGTAGTATTAAGTATTAATGTAAAAAATTAGAGCTGCAATTAAAACAACTTCTCTAGCTAATACTAAGTATCAAAATTATTTTAATGTTGTAATACCTTATTGCATTTATTTTCGCTATATAGTTATATAAAATTTACTTTAAAAAAATTATGAAAATGTCTAATTAGTACATGTTTTTAAAAAATGGTGATGTGGCCATCATAGTACTTTCCCTATATTTTACTCGAAAACTATGAGGTTTACACAAAAAGGCTATTCTTAATGATTTGTTCACTTTTGAAATCTCTACAATTATTTGTAATAAAAGTTTCACGTAACTCTAATAGTATATTAGCAATTGACAAAAAATTTCAAAATTTTCAATTTTTATTTTTTTTCTCGAAAGTTAAGAATTTTATGAAAGATATGTTTTTATAAAACTTGTTCAGTTTTTTATTCCCTTTAACTTTTGCTTGAACCGTTTTTTAAATTTTTTTATATTTAGAAAAATATCACGAAAAAACAAAAAAACGCCTGGAGTAAACATCCACTTCCGGTCTATGAATGTTCACCAAAAGCTTTTCAGTTCCAGTTTTTAACGATAAAACCTTAAGTTTGAAGTTTCATCTCAAACCGATAATTCGTTTTTGAGATACAGCGCCCACCGACAGACAGACAGACAGACACACACACAGACACAAAAATTTTTTTTCCAGAAATTAGTGTAATGCACTCAGGGGATCTCAAAACGGATATTTCCGCAAAAAAAAATTTTCAAAAAAAAATCACGATCACAATACTTCCCCTATATATACTTCGTATATAGGGAAAGTAAAAAGAACTGAATTTTACTCTCCTGCCATAAAAAAACGAAATTTAATATAAAAGACATTCTAGCGAAACTTGTAAATTCAAAACCTGAATGTTACGCTTAAAACATGCATATATTTTAAAAATCAATATTAAGATTAAACACTTATAGTCAAATTTTATGTTCAGAATTAATATTACTGGAGGACAATATTATGCCGCAGAATTATAAATGTAAACATCGAGAAACGCAAGGCGGTCTCTGGGATTGAATGGGTGGTATAATTTAACATTGATATATAACTAATTGAATAACTGAATCGATCTAAAGTAATAACCATAGTTATATATACACGTGCATAATTCATGTAAACAGTGCATTGTTTAGCTTTAGCTTAAATTATCGTTAATTATAAATAAGTCATTAAATCCCACTATTTAATTTGCTTTATTAATTTATTATTGTTGTATTTTAAAACAAAATGATATAATAATAATAATCTAAAAAATAGGAAACATATCGTAAATCTACAACTACTTCCCTAATACTTTTGACTTTGAAAGGGCATAGCAATTCATTAAGTACTGCTTATAATAACAATATTTTTTGTTTACAAATATAATTAAAATACAATTCTTTGTTAATATCACAACGATTTATTTTTAGGACTGAAATTTCGTTCAATACTAAGCAAATTAACAAAATGGGTAACACATATATTTACAAATAAAGAAACAGTAGTAAATATCTTGTTTAAAACACTTAGAATCCTTTCTTTATTATCTTATAAGAAGTGGAGAAAGTTTTCTCGGTGTTTTAATCAACTTATGATTATTTTGACGTAACTCAATTAATACAAGTAGTAAATACATATATTAAATCATTCAGGTCGTTAATTAGGGGTAATCCCGGATTATGCTAAGCTCGATATTCCTCGAGGAATTCTAGTAAGTTCATTTTTATGTCTTATTTTACCGAAATGTATTATATGCTTGTCCAATATATGTATGTCCGTGTTCAATAAAATATTTTGTATATCGTTTTAGTCGGAATAGTTGAATGAATCTTAACTTTAGTTTTAAAATTATGCATAAACTGACCTATTCCCTTACATTGGTGATAAGTAAGTTTGTAGATACCAGGCTTATTTAATTTATCGATAAGTGGTTTTCAAGTAAAAATGTTATTGCATGTTTTAGCAAATGTGTTAAATGCAAAATGTATATTGTGTTTGTTTAAGATTATCGAAATTTTTACATTAACATCGCCAAAGAATATTAATGACGTGAATTGTTTTGTTTCTTTTGCATAGGTTGCGTATAAAGATTTTGTAACTAAACATTTCGTTATTGTCTTTTTATTTACTGCCTTATTTCTGTAACCGTTGTTGATTTGCTAAATTTTGAATTATGTTAATTTTTTCTTTGTAGAACTCTGCTGGTAAAAGTATTTTTTGTACTTTTGTGATCAATGAGTTTATTGCAGCTAATTTGTGGTTAAGGGAATGTCTGGAATTTCTAGAAATTCGCGTATCTGAAAATGATGTCTTTTAAAAAAAATCAAATTCATTTCTGATTCTGATAAATCGGAATATAATAAAAATATAAACTCTGAAATATACAGGCAATCTATTTCGCCGAAAATAAAGTTATTAGAATTCCTCAAGGTACATAAAGCTAACCATAATTCAGGAATTTCCCTACTTTACAAACAGAATAATTAAAATTATTTAATTGCGAATAAAACATTCGTAATAGCACGTAATATTACGTAATCTAGATATTGATATAGAAAAGTAAATAAACGAGTATAAAAAAGTAATAATTAAATAAAAAATATCTAATAAATTAAATGTCATTACTACCTTGAGTAAAATAGAAAATAGAAACAAATGAAGTAATGTGTCACTAATTATTTTAATTTAATGAATGACTATGTATACCGTTTATCAAGAGAATCAACCTTTTATGTTTTTATAATTAGCAAAAGTTATTTGAAACAATAGCATAGATTTAATGATTTAATATCTTAATTAGCTCGTGGTAGATTATTTAATTAAATACACGAATCAAAGAAAAGTAAATATTGTTTCAAAAATACAATGAGTTTTAATTAATCATCAAATTTAATAAAAATACAATTTATATAACTGAATATAAGTATTTTATATTACGATGAAATAATTTAGAAGTAATAAATCTTTATTTAATTCGTCATAAACTATTAAATCCATAAAACTTTTTTATAAGGACGATGAGACGGTTACTAGCTAGTTATATGATCATTTCTATGTTCAGCACTAATAAATAAATGTTACCGGAATGGATCAAAACTACAGTGGCATAATTATTATCTGTGATACATCATAAACTCTAGGTGCATTGCACGATAATAAAGCATTAAAAAGCATTATATTTTCATTTAACACATTTTCCCTCTTATTTATATGAGTTCAAAAAATCACGAACTAAATTAAAAATACGATTAAGATTTAAAAAAAATATTTCTAGTTTTATTTCAACAACTATTATTTATTACTAATAATTTTAAAAATATGGATAACAAACTTTTATTGTAATAGCTATTTTGTATTTTAAAATTCCTTATTATAAATATAGATGATAAACCTTCAATTTACTACATTAAAGGTTTATCATCTATATTTATAATAAGGCATTTTAAAATACAAAATAGAGCTATTACAATAAAAGTTTGTTATCCATATTTTTTAAGTTTTTTTGCACATTGAATTTCCTTATTAAAATGTATTCTCTTCTTCTTGTTTTGTTGTTAATATTTTGGGTTATAAATTACAAATGGTATAAAATAATTAAGGTTTGTTTTTTCAAATTGAATATATGAGGCTGCTGACGGGAGCCATTACACACGGTAGGGGTCCCAGTGTCCATGAGAATTGACAGATTCAGCGTTTATAAGGGCGCAGGGATCAAATTAAAATGGGGAAATAATTAACGCGCGTAATTATATTATAACGTGCTAAAATGTTAAAATACATAACCGGAGATATGAGGTCTTATCTAGCGTTTACGACCGTGTACTACGTGAACGTAAATTCCTAAGTTTGGAATGTATATCAACCTAGGATGTCCAAATGAGGGTTTTATCTTATGATGGGTTGACACTTTGGTGTACTGAAATATTTTGTGAGGATTTAAATCATTACACCTTTAGAGAGTGTGTGTACACAACATATTTGACGTATAGTTTAATGATTGTTTAGCTACGTGAAGATGCGCTGAGTATTCAATGAAATACGAATTTCATTTCTTCGCAAATTTTATTAATAGCAAATGTACATTTCGGTTCGATGTGACCTTTTTCAATGCTAAACTTAGTTCTTTATAGTAAATAGATTTGACATATTTTGTGTAATTACATATTAATAATTATTTATTTGTTGCATACTTTTAAGTAATATGAAACTTTGTTTCGTCATTAATGTAAGATGTTTACTTTTAAAACATAATAATGTCTTAAATGTGTAATTGTAAAGGCATTTACTTTGTGATACATCTTGAATATAATGAAGAAGGAGACACGATGTGAATAAAAACTAGATACAATGTATCTTAATCGAAGAGACCGAAGCCCATATTCTCATTTTCATCCTCAGATTCTTCTTTTCTTCTTCTTCCTTTTCACCGACAGCTGCTGCAGCTCAAGCAGCAGTGGCTGCAGAAGCACCACCTCCCACTGGCATTGAGCTCAACTTTTCACGGCCTTGAATGATAAGTTCATCGAAGGATTTACCTCAGCCAAGACTTTTTTTTAGCTTTTCAGCATCAATTTCAATACCAACAGAGCTAAGGATTTGCTCAATATCTCTAGAAGACGAAGACGGCCTAAAGGTAAATAGCTGAGGGAAAATAAAATCATTGTGTCTCTTTCTTCATGATAATGTCTTTATTTTCAGAAGTCTATGTAAAATGTATTAAAGTCCTTGTATAATGAGATATGTAAGTGTATATTAATATGATGCCGACTTCTTTTTTTCTTCTGTTAACGGGCTTTGGACCAATCTTTCAGCCTAAATTTACTGTTTTATAAACGTCATTAACGGAGTAACGGTTGTTGAAATGTCATGGTCATTATAAGTGAATGAAATGAATTGGTAAAGGTTGATTTCAGGATGTTTTGGCTGAGGATTTCAAGGTTATATGTTTTTTGGTAGATTTTTAATAATAGATTTTTCAAACGTATTTCAATAGGGATTATTTTTGTTAATTTGTATTTGTATAAGAAAGTATTGTATTGATGCGGATAGAATAGAGAGGATGTATAAATTTAGTATGGAAAAGAAGTCTAATCATTCACATTCATGCAGGATGTTTTCAGACGAAGGGCGGAGAATGTTGAATAAAATAGCAGAGTAATCAAGACGAGGGCGATATATTAAGTGTAGTATAAAGAAATACATAATTTTTTCATAAAATTCAAGGCTTTAGATGCCATAGTTGAAATAATTCGATTTTTGGTTATGTATGCTCCGATTTGTTTGATAATCTTTTGCTAATTTAAACGTAATTTAATTATGCCTCTCGCATAGAAGGTCTCATCCCAATTGGCAAAAAATGGAGACAGTGGATTTTTACAAGCCTCTCTTGAAGCGAAATTTTCACCAGCAAAACCACCGCTTTCGCTTGATGTTGTAAGTGATCCACTTTTCATCACCCAGTCACCAACCGCTTCAGAAATGGATCGATTGTATTGCGATTCAGTAGCGATTCCTAAATGGAAATTCGGTTCATGAGGTTTTTTGTGTGGCACTCATATATCGAGTTTTTTTTGTATCTAGTCTTATTCAAATGGTAAGAAACGTTTTTTTGTGTAATCATTAGCTCAACAGCAATCGAAATAATGTTTACATGATGGTTTAACTCGATAGTATCCATGATTTTTTCGACAATTGCCCTTTCAGTGCGTGGTGCATCTTTGACATCGAAATTACCGGAACGGAATCGATGAATCCAAAATTGCGCATTATTGGATGTTACAGTATCAGGACCATAAACACTATTTACATTTTCAGCCGCCTAACTTGTGTCTTCTCCTTTATCGAAGAAAAACTGTAAAATATGGAGTATTTTCTCTTTGTTGGTGTTCACTTTTGACGCGCGCTCAGACAAAACTTAGCCACCTAATCACAAAACGGTTCGAAAAGTTTTTATAGTACGAAATCTCAGCTTTCTAACGCTATCTAGAGAAACCCGATCGGACTAATATAACGTGAGGTACATATAACTTAAGCCATCTACTGGAAAAGTAATATATTTTTTACTACACCTCATATTATCTTATAGGTATGAACTGCTGTTTTTGTAGATATCACTTATTTTTAGCAGAATTCTAAAATGCCCCTCCTCTTGACCTCTGATTCTTGGTTTTGGATGTAAATTTTAAGTTAATTTCAATTTTGGGACGTACATATTTTGTGATTATGTATAGTTATTTTGTGTTGGATATTCTAAAGACGATGAAGTGAGAAAATGCTAAGTTTTGTCGGGGTTTATGGATGTTATTAGATACTATTTATTGTGCAGATTTAAAAAAAAACATATAAATCCCAGATTTTCATCTCATTCCACCGCTTTTATCAGCGATCAGCTTCTTTAGCACGATACCGGCTTTTTTATGGTTGGTGCATTGAACATTATTATAATGTTATTTATATATAGCAGTGAGTAGACCCAGAGATTATGTCATAAGCAACCACTCTGTTGAGGGACAATTGTGTTGGGACAGGAGTTTCGAATTTTAACCTGGAGAAGCTGGACAGAAGGATATCATCAATTAGGTTTAGAAGATGTGGGCTTTTAAAGAAATTATATTTTTACAGTAAAACTTTGTGGAAATCTCAGGTTGATTTCTGATTTTCAAGGTGTGCTGTTGTTTAAATTTATTTATCTATGTTTTTGCAGTAAATTACGTTATATTAATACTTTAATAACTCAGCAATGTCAAGATATTTAGAATTGCAAATTAAACATATACGAGGGCGACTGAAATGTTTCCGGATCGGCAAGAGATAGCGAACAATGGTTGAAGTGGATTCATTGGTCAGCAAAGGCAACCCTTTTTATAGCAACTGTCAAAATTTCAGACGTCTAATGTCAATAGTTGTTGTTTATGAGTGTGTTTTGTTCCAAAGTCAGGCGGTTTCTCAAAAATGGATGAAATCGAATTTTGTGCAGTGATCAAACACTTCTGGATGGCTGGGAAAACGGTCACGGAAATTCGAAATATTTTGCCAGAAGTTCATGGCAGATCTTCTTTATCATTTTCGATCATCAGCTTCTAGATGAGCGAGTTCAAACATAGCCACAAAAAAAGATAGCAGAGACAACAGGCGTCTCATAAGAACGCATTGGTCATATCCTACACGAAATTTTTGGAATGAAAAAGCTTTCGGCGCCATAGGTTTGCTCACACCGGAGCAAAAGCAAACACGGGTAACCGTTTTGGAGGAGTGTCTGGCCAGGATTCAACACAATGCAAGGGATTTTTTCAAACGCTTCGTAACCATAGATAAGAGTTGGATCCACCATTATATTCCGGAGCCAAGGAACAGTCAAAGTAGTGGACTTTTCCGGGCGGAGCAGCTTCGAAGAAAGCAAAGACCGTTCAATTGGCCGGAAAGGTCATGGCGACCATTTTTGGGATTCCCAAGGTGTGATCCTCATCGAATATCTGCAGAAGGGAAGGACTTCCTATTCCTAAACCTGAAAATTCGTTGTCAGGAAAGAGATTTTCCTCAAATGAGGAGGTCATCGCCGCTACAGATGGTTATTTTGCAGATCTCGAAACATCTTACTTTTTTTGGCAGGTTATCGTTTTGTTTCATTGTTTCACATTGCTGTTTAATTCCATGGCTTACTAATTTAATTGGACAGCCTGTATTTTTACCATTGGTGAGCATCGAAATTGATACACGGTGTATATCTGACGAAGTACTAGCCAAGAAAGTAATAATAATAATAATAATAATAATAATAATAAACGTCTTCATTTGCTCAAAATTTGGGCGAATTTTAGCCATTAAGGTTAGTAGTTTCAAATGTTGTAGATATGATATTGTGGTGGCTTTGGCTTCCTGATATATTTTATTAAATAAGGAATCAAATTAATGACTTAGTGGATATCACACTTATATTTTTTTAAACAACTGCAGTTTCGACAATTTTATCTTGTCATTATCAAACTACTAATATTTTTATTTTATCGTGGAAACAAACAACATTATAAAGCTTAAAATAAAGAAGAGCATTAGAGATCGGTCTGGTCGTTATTTTATAGGTATGTCCGGTTTACCTTTAAGTTTGAAAATGTCTATGGCTAAAAGAACATATACGTTATAGGTATAACGACAAATCAACTGTCGCTAATCACATCCGCGAAAATAATTACAATTTTGTATAAGATAACTTGTAGGTTATCTACTTTACGGAAAAGGGCTTAAAGTTAGATTTACTAGAAGCCAATCCCGTTATTTATGTTTTTAAAGCGTAACACTTTTTTGAGGTTGTTTTGATGTTGTTTTGCTGTATGTAAATATATTAAAATGTCAAAATGATATAATAGACATTGTCTAAAATATCCCACAAAAGGGTAAATATGAAGCATATTTGCTTCTAAATAATTTAAAAGAAACTCCGAAAATGGCAAAGGTGAATGACTTGTTCACGGAAGAATTTGGGTTTGAGTGGAAGACCATTGGTTAACAGTGAACTCCGCCCGTGAGTCCTGTGTCCTAAATTATTTGTATTTTTTATATGAAATTACGTACATCGTGTATTGTTTTTAAAGTTTTTTTTTTAATTTTGTTAGCAGAAGAAGCAAAGCTAATAAAGAATAAAAAATAATATTTGTTTAGACCCGTGAATATTTTTTTAGTTTTCAGCTAATTAGATCTTACCCATGGATAAAAATTAAAAAAAATACAGTTTATTAAACAATATTTTTGCGCTTGGATAAACATTTTATGGGCGTAATTCATTTGTATAGAAATTTTTTGCAATTTATTCCGCTTATAACTATTATGTGTTTAGATATTGAATCAGTCACCTTTGCGTACTTATGTGCCAAATATACGACTTCTGATGTTTGGTTAAAACTGTTTTTTAATCTCTAATGTTAGTACTTTCATAATTAAATTGTCATTTCTATTGCTTTCATTTAGAGGATGAATAAGGTGCCAGCATTTACTTACATTTTGGCGGTTTCTATTTTTAGTTTGTCGTCTTCTGTTGTTTCGTTAAAACTGCTTACTTTTTGGATGTCTAATATTAGTACTTTTATTATTAAATTGTCATTTTTATCACTTGAAGACCGATTTTACAATATCCTAGTTTCTTGCAGTTATATAAGATTGCAGTTAATGTTCGTAAAAATGCAGTTGAACATCAACACACTGTCAGGCATAAGGTCATCCACTACCATTTTTAAACTCTGCGTTTCTTAGAGTATAATCCAGAAATATAAATCTTATTTAATCCTCATGATTTGTTAACTTACTAAGAGATTAGAATAAATATATATTTTAAAGTTCTATTAAGTTACATTGATAAGTTATTAATAGTTTTTTTTAATGAACTACTTAATTAATTAACCTTTTTAACTACTTTAGATTAAAAAAAAAATAGGATTGAAGTATTAATGATGTGATTTCAATATCGACTGAATAATAATAATAGCTAAATGCAGCTTTCTTATAGCACCAAGAGAGAATGCGGCAAATAATAGACACGTTATTGATAAAATTCAGAGAATTTAATTAATCGAAATATTCTAATGCAGATACCGCACAATCACAAACTTACGATGATCGCTTTAAGTACGAGCGTTCCTCCGCTGAAAAGAGCAATTTATTGGCTCTGACTGTTTGCACTTTATAGATGATGAAATTAAAGTTTATAGAATGGGCCTGGGAGTAAACAATACTCGGGGCTGATGGCATAATCTTGTTCAGGCAAATCCGTTCCTCGCCCGGCCGATGAATATTTGATAAGTGATCCCCATGGCCTGACACTCCTCGGATACCCCAGGCACTGGGATAACCGTCTTTCCCCAACAACTCCGGGCTGTATACGATCCCCATCCATCCCTGAATAACAATCAACCATTTGGGGGGATAACACTACTCCGTCCGTTTTTACAATGTCATAGAAAAAATACTCACTGCATAAACACTATTGATTTATGGATAAACTCATTTCAAAAAACACTTCGTGACATCGAAAATAAATTGTAAAATATTGATATGAATTTTAATAATAATACACATTTTTATTGACAAACTTTTTACAAGTTAACATTTATATAATAAATAATGAATGGTGTTTTAGTATGTTAGTTTGTCAAATGGCTATCCAGAGGTCTTTCTGCCTTATGAATTTTATTTACTTATAATTTAATACTACAGACTATTATTATAAGATTTTCAATATCATGTTTCTTAGCAAAAATAATATTTTGAATTTATTTATTAGCAAGTAAATGGAAACATTATTTTAGTCATATTATTATTAATATATAATAATTATATAATAATATTTATTAAAAAAAAATTGTTTATACTCTAAATTAGTCTGAAAATAAACGTTTTATTAAAAAAATAATAATTACTATTAAATTATTCTATTCTAAAATATATTATTCATATATTAAAATCCTTTAGTTCGGTATAGAAAATTAACTAATAATTTAAAAATACGAAAACATTTCGTTAATCTACAACAATGAGTCTTACTAAAACCACACAACAAATTACTTGTTGAAGCAGCTATATTAGATAGGTATTAGCCAGAGAAGAAGTTGTTTCAACAAGTACTCTCTTTTTAGTTTTAGTGAGACTCATTGTTGTAAATTCACGAAATGTTTCCATATTTTTAAATTACTAAAATATATGTTTCAAAGTAGAAAAAAATCGTGATACCATAGCGTCAATTAGAACTTGAATGATCGAACACTCAAGAGTAATAAAATTTATTTTCAAACTGAAACAATAAAGTGCACCGGAGAGGCGATAAAAAGCACGAATCGGGATTTAAATCGCAGACGAGGGTCGTCCCATATAACATTATAATTAAAGAATTCTTGGGACGGAAGTCATCAGGTGGAATAATTGAAGTGTTTCAAGACTGTTTGCCGTTCGATTAACGCGGCGCGCCCTCCTGATTGCTCGATTCGTTATTTGAATGGCGCAAATATTCACGCCGGCAGTAAATTTTTACGAGTGATTTACGACTATCAAAACCGACACTTGCTGTCGTCTCACATACTGGTGGAATTGTCCTTTCCCCAATTAAAGTCCGTTACTGACAGCAATCAACGCCCCCGGGCGGCTCCGCTTGTTAATACCAGCCCTAAATTAACACGTCTGTTCGCAATTTTCATGTCATTTCTTAATAGATTATTCTGCGGAGCTTAATTAGCACCTGGAATTAATTGAAACCGTTTTGGCATTGGTGATTGGAGTAGAAATTTTTTTAACCAGTTAACTGTGCCGCTCTGAAACAGAAACACAGAAATTCACACTTTCAAAAGCAGATACACCCCACAACCATACGCACTTAAAAAATATTATATTAACCAATGTCGCTTCGTTATGAAAGTCCGAATTTCTGTGTGTCATGAAAATGTTACGTTGTATTTCTTGATTAAATAAGAAACAACATATTAAATTAAATTAACCACTAAAATTGTTTGATATTTGATATCAGCATGTTACAAACATAATGTGTGATTTTTTAGCAACTTTCTTTTTGGCAACACTGTTTTTGGCAGCTCAGCTGTTTTCCTGTAACATGTCAAACATGTTCATTTTGATCTATAATTTAACCATAAATCGACCTACAAACGAAAAACATTTGTAGATTATTGAATTTTATTATCAAAATTCATGCTCAGTTAAGAATTCCACTTTATGGTCAGTTTGGGCGACCTTATGAGGCGGCTACTTGGAATCTTGTGACTAAATTTTGCACCAAATTTACATTATTGGACATTAAACCACCAACACGCATACGTAGAGTGCGGACATAGGAAAATATCGCAACTGTATCCGCCAGTGTTGTTGCTGACCATGAATTATCGATTCGGCGCCGTTCGAAGCAATTGGGCCACTACGAGGAAAATTTTGCAGAAGGATTTGGGTGTAAAACCTTTTAAAATACAGCTGGTGCAAGAATTGAAGCCACGCGACCTACCACAACGGGTAACTTTTGGTGAATGGGCGCTGGCAAAGTTGGATGAAGATCCACTTTTTTATCGGAAAAGTGTGTTCAGCGACGAAGCTCATTTCTGGTTGAATGGATACCTGAACAAGCAAAATTGCCGTATTTGGTGTGAAGAGCAGCCAGAAGCATTGCAAGAACTGCCAATGCATCCCCAAAAATGCACCGTACTTTTTCAAAGACGTTGAAGCCAGGAACGTTACTGTGAATGGCGAGCGCTACCGTGCGATGATTACAATTTTTTTTGCCTGGAATGGAAGAGCTGGACTTGTCTGGCATGTGGTTTCCACAAGACGGTGCCGCATGCCACACAGCACGCGAAACAATGGCCCAATTGAGAGGCGAGTTCGGTGAATTTAACGCCTTTGGACTATTTGTGGGGCTATGTTAAGGCTCATGTCTATTGGGACAAGCCCGCAACGGTTGACGCACCGGAAGCCAATATTGAAGAAAAACATTTACATGAAATCATCTTTAAACATTGAATTACATAGTTCAAATCTATGGTTTAGAAAGAGATAATTAATTTAGGATCCTCTTATAATCCGATTCATTATAAACGACAATAAGTATCATACATTCCTCATTAGCAATTACCTTTAATCTTAATAACTCACAAGAAACACACAAAATAAAAAAAATCTAAAGTGAACAAGCGTTATATTGAATTTTAAAATATTAATTTACTATTTTATTTTCCCTTTCTCTATGAATAAATAATTTATCATCTGACTTATAGTCCTAATGAACAATTTCGGTTATTATATATAAACATAAATCTATTAGCGGTTAAAATTACTAGGAGTAGCATTGAAAAATGCTTTAGAAATACTACAAATGCTTCAAAATTGAAAAGAATATTTCTTTACCGCAAGTCCTAAAACGGCCCAGAAGCATTTCTCTTTGCATGAAAAATTTTCCGAATAATTGTGTAAATTTTACAAATTTCTCAATAATAAAAGTTTAGAAAATATTTCATTTAAATTAACTGTCTGTAAGTTTTGGTATGCTGCGTTTAAATTTGAATGATAATATGATAAATATTCTTGATCTTCATTAATCTTCAAAAGAAATCTTATAGGTCTATATAAGATTATTATAATACAATTTATCAAACCAGTTCAGAGTTTGTTTATTACCACTCTGATCTAGAGTTAATGAGATTTGTTTTAAAAAAATAGAAAGCATTTATTATTTTGAATTTTTATTTTTATATATTAAAAAGCGCTGGAAATGTTCAACGAAATTGAATATCTTTTAGATGATCAATTTGTGGTTGGGAAACAATCAGAAGTTGCACTGATGGTTGATAATAATTCGTCAAAAATTCATTGAATGTGAAAGTATCCTTCGATGGTGCATTATCGTGCAAGAAACACCAACTACCTGGCTCTCGATTTTCCAGCAAAGTCGTCTAATTTTTGCTCTAAATGTTGTAGAACTCCTACCGTTATACCTTCCTAAATGAATTAACTGCAAATAATTCCATTTGAATCAAGGAAACGGTCAGCATGGTCTTATATTTTCTCTTCTGTGAGCGTATTTTTTTTCTGTTTCGGCTATTCTTCCATGCCGCGCACAGATAATAGTAGTACTTTATACCTCTTGTAGTGTATAAATCATATTCTGTGCGCTTTTATTTCACGCCTTAGTTTTTTAGGTATATCCGGCGTGCGCTGCATATTGTAAAACAATCGGCATGGATGTCAGTTGTATTTTTTGCACGAACAGTATCACATTTGTACCTAGAGTTAAAGTAATAAAGTTTTACTTATTGGTATATGTGCAGTGTTTTACTTTACCACCCAGTAAAACACTACACCTCATCAATACTTTTTTTCATTAAAAGAAGGGTGTTGGATGGAATTGCGGCTTGGGGTGGTGAATGATAGAGGAAAATTGTCATAAGCAACTTGGCTATTCAGACACCTCAATTCATAGATCTGTAATGAGGGACACACACACAAATCCATGTATCCGAACGGTGAATTCTTCCACCGCCTGGTTGGGATTCGAATTCAGGCCCGTGGCCCTTGAGCAATCACTCTTGCCACAAGACCACCGCGGTTCCAATATTCAAATTTAAAAGTTGCCTTCTTTGGATAACACCACGTTTTATTGCCAGTTACAATAGCTATCATGCTCTCCAGATTCCTTCTGGACATTTTAATATGTTTTTGTAATGCTGAACTCTCTAATCCTTCGTCATATGTCAGAGTCTTCTCCATAAAGCGCGCACAGAAATTCCGTTTATCCAAATCTTCGGTCAAAATTCAATAGATTGTGCTCGTCAATACACCAGCTTTTTCTTCGCTGAGTCTCACAGACAAATAGCGATCTCTTCAAAGAATTTCTTTTACTCCTTGTTCCTTCCTTCATGTTTTGACGGCGTTTATCGGTCATCTGCATGGTCCTTAATATTATTACGGAATCAGCTAAACCATAGTTTCGCAACCTTATTTTGCTTAATTACACAGAAAATAATGGTAACCCTTTCTTGTGCTTTGCACTCGAAATGTATACATGTAGAGAATAAAAAATATTTTATGAAAGAAAGTGCTACCATTATTTTCTGTCTAATTATCAAATATATCTTAACATAATTCTCAAAACCACGTTTCTTATTTTGCTTATCGCCTACTTTAAAAATATGTCTTTTTCTAGAACCATCTGTCGCGAATCTAATCTCCATGTCCCCTAATTTTCTCTGGGTCTTCTACTCCCCCGAAAATATCAAATGCTCACAAGGGGGCATTATCGCTCACGTTGAAAACCTATGAGATAAATCAGTGAAAAACTTCTATTTGAGACATGCATTCATCCCCGTAAATATTTTCTTCGTTTCGAACGTTTCTGCGCCACTTTTATTCAATTTAAAACATAAGTAGCATTCATCATTTGTTCCATGTTTGTGTTTTGACCGACGTACCCAAAGTGACTTTACATAAAATATCACAATAAAATATTGACAGAATTGGCTCAATTATGATGTAACTAAGCTCATCGTATACGGTAAGACTGTCATGTCATTTTTACAGCGCCAATTTGTACGCTCACAGAGTAATCTCGAGTTTTTAAAAACTATTTAAAAGTAAAAATTTATATTTTTAGATCTAATAAATACATCAAAATATTAAATTAGTAAACACAACTTTTTGCTGTGTTGTTGTTGCTACTTAGGCCTTGGAGTTCAATAAAAGTATAACAAATATATACTACACCAAAAAAAAATATTTTGGGTCTTAGGAGTGAGGTTAATATGATACTAACTTTGAAATAAACAATCTAAAAGTTCTAAAAGTAATATGAAAAAAGTCAAAAGTGTCTTTGGAGTTAAAGCCCAGCTTTTAAAAGTCCATATGGGAAAATTGCATAATTTTTGGGGTCTTCAGAGAAAATTATGACATACAATTAATTGTATGTACCTCCAAATTATAATAAGTTTTTGCTTATTGGTAAATTGTTATTGTTATCATAACTACGACAGTGCTTTTTATTGGTATTTTGTTTTATCCATTCATTCTTATATATCGTGTAAATAAAGTCTTCCAGTGTAGCTTTCTAAATTTTTTTGGGGCAACGTCTTTTTCGTTCAAAATTATGGCCCATTTCTATTAAAGCACATACATGTTTTTCTAATAAGGTAATTGTTTGCCATTTTGTAAAAAGGTTAATTGCTCAAATTAACATTCTGTAAGTTTCGGTATTGCTTTGTCGAAATTTGCATGGATAATCTGTTTAATATTAATTATCGTCTCTAATGTTTAAAAAATCAGATCAATCGAATAAAATTTCTTGAACCACTCCTGAGAACGCCTGATTTGATTATTTAAAAGAAAAAAATTAACAATTTTCAATCTAATAAATACCTCGTAATATACTATTTATGGTTTTAATGAAGATTAATACATAATATAGAGTTCGATGGGAGTGTAACGAATATGAACTTAAATAATAAAAGTTACCTCAATGCAGAATAGGTACTTTCTTATCCTGTATATTCACATCCCAATAAGGTGTCCCACAAGTTTCCAGTCTATTTCCACTTCTCTTTAATATCTTAGCCTAGGACATATCTAGGACATATACAATCTAAATCCTAAACATTTTCATTCCACCGCGTATTGTTTACTATTTACCCATGACACAGTAGTTACAGTATACAGTAACAGCCTCATCAATCCAAATTAATATTTTGTTTATAAAATACTTTGAGAACATTTTTTAAAATAAGAAAATAGTTTACTTTCAAATAAAACAAATAACTGTTTTGGAACATTTATTTGATTGATACCAATATCATTTCTTTAATAACACTTGTTACTACCCCTTCGACAAGCTCAAGTTTTTAAAACAAACTATCTAAAATAAAAAAATGAATACTTCTAAAAAATGGAACTTCCAATTTTAGATGCCCAACATATAAACAACAAGGTATCTTTATAAATACAGAAGTAAAAATTTACAAAATTAAATAGGGACCTGTTGGACTATGCTGCAGTCTTTTTTCTAAACAGTCGTTCTTCCGTTCTAAGAAATTTACAGGTGAGTGAATGATCAGCCCTTAGCATTTTAACCAAAATAAAGCACTTTACTGAAAAACCCCAAGTAATTCAGAATGAATATCGCCTTGTACTCGTACACCTTGCTGCAATGTTTGCCACCAACCCTGATATGCAAGACATCATGAACCACTTATGTTTACCTCTTAACTTTTCACGTTTTCTTAGACACTACAATCTTCAAATTCATCTTCATCAGCATAATATGATGGATGACTAACACCTGAACTATTAAAGCCAAGAAGAAAGATCGCAGATGGATAGCCGAAAAACTACGTTATGTTTTATTATATATTATTTTAAGCTTAAAGTGTGAGGTCAATGTAATATTTAGTGAGAAGAAATCTAACTAAACGTTCTACAAAATATGGAAAAAATTAAAAATCGAACTAATAAGAAAAAATGTTTCAGCTCTTAGAATTTCATATGTAAGAAATATTAGTGTTATGCACACATACAGAAATTTACGACTTCAAAATTTTAGAATTACTTGTGTACAACATTAATATATCCCATCTTAAAGATATCATTATCAATAGGCTGTTAAAGTAGTACGGATGTCTAAATTATTATAATCACAACAGTGTTTCTTAAAGGTTTTTTATTTAACCATGCTTTCTAATATTACCAATAGACACTCCATGCAAACATTTTTGTAAAGGCAACCTCTTTTTGTAAAATGATATAAGCCATTAGAAAAAGAACTATAGTTTCAACCAATGCTGCATTAATAAAATATTTCGAACCAAGAAATATTTTAGAAAATAATAAAAAAAATCTTTATGCTTCTCCTGTTTACAAAATTACAAAGAATTTAGTATGATATACATACATTTAATAAAAAATAAACAAATAATTTAGGATACAGGAGTCACGGGCGGAATTCACTGTTTATGTTCTTCCACTCAAATCCACGTTCTTCCTTAGGCAGATGATACACATTTGCCATTTTCGGAGTTCTTTTTAATTGTCTATAAGCAAATATGCTCAATTTTGACCCGTTTGTGGGATATTTTAGATGAAACATAAACCTACAATAATTCGTCCGTGCAAAATTTTGTCTGACTCTAGTGATAAACTTTTTATTCTAGGCGATATTTTAGGCTACATATATGTTTTGGTGTCAAAATATTAAACACAAAATGCTAGTTATAAGTGGCAAATGACCATAATTCTTCGAAATGAAACTTCTCATATTTGATTAAAAGAAGTATGAATTTAAAATGTGGGTTACTCCGTCATTTTGAGTTGTAGACCATTGGCCTGTCCTGATACTAATTTATCTTAAAAATATGTGATAAATTTGTTGTCTAGCTTAACTGTCCGGATTATTCAATCTAATGAATAGATGTAGTTTGATTGAAGGCTCTGGGTTATATTAAAAATATTGTTGGCAAATTTGATACTTAGGATATATATATAAGTTAACGTTCGTGGACTTACTTAACTTATATATATATACAATAAAATACAATACAATACAATATCTTTATTATGTGTTTGCTATACATACAAAGAGAGTCGCATAGTAATAGATAAGAAGTTGACAGTAGACTTGTTTTGATTTTTGTAAGTTAGTATTCTAAATTTGGTTTTTATAGAACGTGGATTGTCTGTAAAGGATAAATAGGTATAAGTGGGACAAATAATGCTGTTGGATTTGAAAGGAATTATTTTCATACGTCATTTGGAGCACCAGGATTGAAATTCATTGCATTATAATTGAAGGAATAATTGGGCAGCTTGGAGAGTTGGAGCGTTAGTAAGAATGGTAATGTTATTAGCTAAGAGGAGCGATTATTTTAAGAGATAAAAGTCAGAGGAATTGGGATTATAGAAGAAATGATATTATATAAAATGGTTAAATAGGATAGCCTTGTAGTACCCCTTGTTAGATTGAAAAAAAAACAAATCGGAAAAGGTTTGTTCAACTCTAACCTAACAAGTTCTGTTGGAGAGAAAGTTATGAATGAGGGCAATTAAATAGCGAGTGTTAATAAGGAAGCCGATGGCCAAATTTGGCTAAATGCTTTTTGTATGTCAAGAGAAAAGTTGTTTCCTAATGACCTTGGAGATTATGCGTTTGTATATTTGAAGCTAGGATAGATAGAAAACATGATTTAATTTTGGGGTAGAACTGAAGTTGAATTTTGGTATTCAGGGATATGATAGTTGGATGATTAAAGAAGATTTTATTTGATGAGTATTCGAAACGTTTATCTATTACTGGAAGGAGTGTAAAGTAAGGGTATCTGGATACAAATGTCAATGTCAAGTTTACGAATGCATATTAAAGTACCCTGCTTCAATTTGTTGAGGAAATAATGTTGAGAAAGACAGTAATCATATATTTTTAAAATAAACATATGGATTCGCGGATTTTTTAGAATGTAGACGAGTAATTTTGTTGAGATCTGGGCAGGAATTTCCCCAGTATCTAGTCATATATAATAATCTGCCTCGTATTTAGAATCGACGGGTTATTTTATCAAAAAAATTGAAGCAGTCAGGTACTGTATTATGAAATTCATTATTATTGTGGTTGTATGGATTTTGGAACATCTCTAACCATTCTGAAAATTTATTTGCTATTTATGTATCGTCAGTCAGCATTAATTCGATGGATGGGTTTTCAGTATTAATTAATTATACAGGGTGTTCTGTTAATGAGGGTAAATGACTGGACCACAGATTCCTGGGGCCAAAATATGTGGATTTAACCCAACATATCTATATCCAAAAGTTTACGGTTAAACCGAAATTTGTCTTTTACAGTAATCCAAGTTATCATTTGCTTTATTTCATTGTATTTTATTTTAAATTTGAAAATACATTAAATGTTTTATTTAAAAAATAATAAAAGGTTTTATTAAAATTTAAAAGCTGATGTACGTTTACAATTTTATAAAGTAACTCGCAGATATTTTCTCACGTGATATTATTCATTATAGGTAGAAATACATAATAGACACTAAAGAAATTATATTAACTTATTTTCATCATCTTTTACTACTGATAACTTATTTAAAGTTATAAACTAAACAATTGTAACATAAATTATAAACTTTTTATTCTTCTATTCTATTTTTAATTCAAAATATTTTCTATGTATGTATTATTATAGTATAAATTATGATAGATCTTAGTTTTGATAAAATTATTATTATATTTGACCATAAAATATTACAATTTATATAATAGCAAATATCATTTGCATACCGATTCTTAACATTAAAAATAAATAATATTACACCTGTAAGGCATCCATATATAAAATCTAAAAATCTACTCCATTACTGATTCCTATCTATCCAATTCCCAGGGGACTATTTAAACATCATTTACTACGCCCGATGAATATTTCATTCAAGAAAATGATATATGACGCCGAATCCGTATATGAGACATAAATTACAAGTTTCTCAAATGTTCCAAGTAAAGTGGAATTTTATTTATCGCCCGACGATCATATCTCCATCGGTGATGTATATTAATTGTAATGTGAATTGTCTGGTCTATTGAACCTGTTTCCGGCTTAAAACCTTTCACGAGGCGCTCCGATGAAAAGTCAATTTCGTGCTACCCCTTGTGCAGGTGGGTGCGAACGGGACAGGTGAAAAGGGCCACTTCACGGATTACTCAACCCTCATAAATCTTTCAGTGTCCAGTGTGCCGTTAAAATCCAGATAATCAGATTAGTTTTACATTGTTAATTATTATATCTCACTTATGTACACATTTCTAAGAAATACTATACATTTTCATTATTACCAACCATTATGAAATTTAATTATTTTATTATATAAGATAAAATTTCTTTTCTTCATGGTTTAAAATCACTACAATCTTTTGTAAAATTTGCCTTTTTGGCTATTTAGTAAAAAATATATACTAAATACTAATTACTTTTAGTGAACAATGGCGATTGATGAAATTAATAAGTATGAATTTACAGCTGTAATTCAAGTTTTTTTAATCCAATATTATCTGTTATATAATTTCTACATATTAATCTAAATCAATTCAACCTGGTTCTCAAAGCATTCAAATTTATAACTTTAAAAATCTACTCTTAAATCTCATGTAATATACATTTACTAAATTGTGATGTTTTATTTGCCAACTAGTTGAATTAATTTGAGGTATATTATTAACCCAATGCATAAATTCCACGCAACCTAGTTAGTACTGGTGATGTTGCTTTTTCGTGCATTCCACCCCGATGAAGCCAATTTTGTGAATTAACGCACGGAAGAAGCGAAAGTTTTAGAACACGAGAATGGCTATAAACGGTCCACATAAGACCTCCACTTCCACCGGCTTCATTACCCTTAATTAATAAAGCATTCCATTTCCCATTACATTTCTCGCTCTCCGGTCGGAATTTGTTAATCATTCCAAGGTAATTATTATCTACAAAGGAATATAGCACCATTTTACTTCGTATATTAATTCAGTGAGATATTTATTATTCATATTCCTTAAAATGGGTTTATTATACTCAGTCAATGTGATACAGCGGGTACCGTAAGATATTTAAACATATTTTATCATATAACGTACCAAGAATATTTAAAGGCGTATGTTATTCCATTTGGTAGCTAAATTATTCATATTAGTACCTAACTCCTAAATCACTAATAATATAACCTTATCTATACAATATACATAATATTAGCGCATACAAATAAACTAATTTAGTAATGAATACTAAATTTATGGTACCAAGATCGGGAGGGTGATCTTCTAGTTAAATTGATTTAATAACAGGTTGGTCATTCAGTAAATTTTTTGTTTGTTATCTCTTATTTATTTTCAATGTTTTTTTTTTAAGTTTAAGAGACTTCACAGACCAAACACAGTTATTGTAACAGGCTTGAGACAGAATTTTACAACGAGCATGTGTCCTTTTAAACACATGAAAATCTGAGTCAACTCCAAAACATTTATAATTTAAGTGTAGCTTTTTCTTGAGGAAAATAAGAACTTATAGCTAACCACTGAACCATTTGGGAAAGCGACGTTTATGGTTAGAAATATTTTTTTAACAATTTTGGGTATGATGATTATCTTTACAGTAATTATAGACAAACTAGGTATTCAAGTTTGAGTTCATTTTATTTTCTTGCGGCAATTCAATGTCCAATGCTATAGGAGGATGATGAGCATCACAACGTAAAATATGGAAAGGAGCTTTTGAGACAGTATAATTTTTGGTAAAGAATGAATTAAAAAATATCAAGTCTAACATGACTGAGTTCACATTAGTTATGTAGTTAACTTCTATATTTAAAGTATTTAAAGCACTGAATGCTTTTGCAATAGATGCGGACTGATAAGAATAATTAATTCAAATACCTAACTCAGTAATAACCCACGTAAAATTCGCAAGATTATAATCACCTCGAATGCAGGAATAATGATCCGGTAATGCATTGAAGAAGGAGGAGCACAGGGTGGGATATAAATCCACCCAACGAGAATCTTCGTGTTGAGCACAAACACTAAAATATATAATTCTTCTTGAATTTGTCGGACCCACCTTACTATATTGAATCTGCATTTCTGAGAAACAGCAATTAGTGTTCCACCGCCACGGGACTTTCCAGATGAATGTGTGTCTCTATCACATCGAAAGATATTATAACCATGAAACCACAACTCAGTGTCCGAAATATCACTAAGCCATGTTTAACAGAGAATGTAGACATCAAATACAGCTAGGGAAACGGATGAGCGCAATTCCTTTTATTTAGTTCGCAAACCTCGAACATTACGCTACTTAAATTTGGTTTGAACTATTCAATAAAAAAATCGTTGTGTTCGGATACATTGTATAATTTTTCCGACCCCTAAGGTTATTGAATTTGCTAATAAATAGACTTTTTACCAGCCTGTAAAAATAGCGAAGCCTGGAAAATAGAAACAGCCGGTCCGACATGACGATTTACATAATTTATCAACCACCGCTCTTATTGGATTTGATTCTGTATTGGGTCTATAAACAGCACCACATTTGGCCGCATGTTTTACCTTTTTACCTTGGTCGCAATGGTACCCATTTTTACTTTTTTTTTAATCTTTTGGCATACTACTGGTTTGGCCTAATACAAAATTGACAAAGAGCTTTTTTGGGGCATAAAATTACATTTAAATCGTTGTACAGGATATGCCAGTGAAATGGGAAAAAATATTATTAAAGACTTATTTTTAACAATTTCTTAACTATAAATGGAACATACAAAAGTATCCACTTGATTTACAATACGAAAAAAATATTTCCAAATGTCCTCCATTGAAGTTTAAACATTTTTGGAGTCAAGAGTTTTGCATAACCCTTGGTTCTGGTTCTGGTTTAAATCGATGGGAGGGCAGAGGGTTCCGCCGCACGTAGACCCCAGTGGGCCCTTTGTACTTCCTCCCATCTGAGATCAAGGGAACCCAGGGCATTGGCAAATGCCAGGAGTGTAGCAAGAGGGACTCTGAGGATGTCTAATAGCTTTAGACATCCCTCTCCATTTGTAGATTTACGTAGGTTTGATAATACGGGCAGTCTAGAAGTGCATGCTCCACGGTATCCTCTGCTACTTCACACCCTCTGCAGATAGGACTAGGTTGTAGTCCCAGTTTGTTCAGGTCTGATTGTAAATTGCAGTGTCCTGTTAAAAACCCTACGACATTCCGTAAGTTTTCTCTGGGCAGTTGCATACAGTATCTGGCCGTTTTCGTGTTCATTGTGATGGAGTTTTTTGAGACTCTACAGTCAGGTGTGTTGTCTCATCGCTACTTGTGGCATTTGAATGATGCAGTTTTCAGTAGGATACTCAGATCTAGCAGGAAGGGCAGCCTACCGTTTGTCCGGATGCCTTTCTCGCCAAACCATCTGCTATTCTGTTCCTTCTGCTGTTGTTGTGTCCTTTTACCCAGCATAAAGTTACTTCGTTGTCATGAGCCACTTCTTCCAGGGCTTCGCAACATTCCAGTGTTAATGCTGAGGTAATTTTGCAGTTGGCAATGGACAAGATTGCCGATCTGCTATCCGTTATAATCTATATGTTTTTACCCTAAATCTTCTTGTCAGATTGCTTTTGCTGCATATAGAATACCCACGAGTTCCACCATTGTTGGTGTGCTCATTAAGAACAGGTTTTTGCAGAAGATTCCTATACCAGTCCCTGCTTTTGTGTATATGTGGATACCTTTATGCTTGCTTCCTACTCCTGAGTTTTCGTCGACCGGTATTATAATCTCGGGATTACTTTTCCTTAGATCCTCTAAGATTATGTGGTGTTCACCTCCTCCGTTGCTCACAAGCCATGTCTTTGTTGCTCGAAGCCGTATTGCCGCTGCTGCTTCTGTTATCTGATAAATAAGTCCAAGGATGACAGGTGCAGCAGGGCTTCCATAGCCGCTGTTGGTGTTGTTCTCATGGCCCCTGTCGCGCTCAAGAGGGCGCTACGTTGAACGTTGTCTAGGAGTCTTACGGCTGATTTCGTGGTCGTTTATGGCCACCATATTAATAATGCATATGCCAACATTGGCCGCACTATGGCTGTGTAGATACATATAGCTACCTTGAGAGATAGTCCCCATGTTTTAACACAGCTCGCCTGCATTGATGCAATCTCGTCATTGGGATTGGCCTGGTTGAATCAATTTGGAACACTAGTGTTTTCAGCTATCCCCATAAAAAGAAGTCGAAAAATGTTAGGTCGGGAGACCTAGGGGGGGGGGGGGCAATGGATATCCCCGCATCGAGAAATCTCACGTCCCGGCGACAAAGCATTCACAACATTAATTGAAATTCGGACAGTGTGGCTCGTTGCCTTGTCTTACATGTTTATCCTCATCCTCGAAAAATAAGAATCTATATTTCCATTGCCCGATATCGTACCATATTGTAACTCTTTGAACATGAAGAGTTGTTTCATGAAGTAAACGAGCGTTTGCAATACACTTTCGCCATTTTGGTAATACGATTTAACTGCGTAGCCTTGTTGTTCAAACGTCTAACGTTTCCTTGTAAACTAAATGGCAGACTATGCAGGTTATGACAGATCGGCAACCGACGTATCCACTATTTCGCCACGAGCTGCTAAACCCACATCACTGGCGGACCCTGTATAATACCCGTTGCAATATATACCTCATGAAATATGGATCACTAAAGACAGCAATTGGAAGTGTTCAGAACTTCATATGCTTATGTCGCAAATCAATTTACTCTAACAACATGTTAAACACAACTATGTAACTCATGACCTTAAAAGTTCAGTACATTGTTTATAATTAAGAAACAATCTGATCATATTACTATTAACAACGCATAACAAAACATACATATTGCTTTTGATTACAATGGTCTACAAAAATGCATTAAATTTTTTTCGCATTTTGGTATTAGGATGTATCAAACATATTAAACATTATTTCAGTTTTTTAATATAAGATAGTATTTTTCTGTGATATTTATTTGACATGACATTCATATTCATAATTTTTAAATTGATAACAGTAACTAATTATTTAACTCAAGATACCTATAATGTGGTAGATAATAATTTTGCATGCTGCTTAATAGAAGTTAGCTGGTATAATACTAGGTATTTTTAAATGAACTTCGAGGTTTGTAGTACTCAAGAGTCAATGTAATACCTAAAATCTTAATTAATACATGAAATGAAAGAGCAACTCAAACAGTTCTGTTTGCAGGTTTGCGCATGCGTTAGTGGGTGTTATTAGCAAAATTGGCGACTATTGAACATAAAGCTGTTTGTGTTTTACAGTTTGCAAAAAACGAATCTGTGGTTATTGTGCAACATGCGTTCCGGATTAAGTTCTGATGTAAATTCCCCGAGTGATAATCCATAGATGGTATTATCAGTTTGAAAATACCGGCTGAATTTGTAAAGGGAAGAGTATGAGACTGCCAAATGTTTCTAAAGGGAGTGCTGATCGAGTGAGAGAATCTATCACGCGTAGGCTGACGAAATCAGTTCGGAAAGCTAATCGTTAATTAGCAATTACGGTGATGATTTTTAGGAAAATTGTACAGAAACGCTTACAACTAGGTTCTCATTATTTGAAGTTATTGCAGGCTCTAAAGGTGACAGACCATAGTTTACGTGTTAACTTTCCTCATGAAATGTTGCTGCACGATTTACTGGGTCGTGTTGTTTTCACTGATTAATCAACAATTTACATCAACGGACATACATAATGTGCGCATCTTGGGTTCAGAGAATCCTCACGAGATGGTACAATTGCAACGAAACTCCTCTAAATTGTTAGGTTTTTGTTCCATGAAAAGTTTATGGGACTTTTTTGTTTGGAGAAGCAAATATAACTGGTACTTAATGTACCCCAACTATAGCTATTTCTGTAATTATTAGGAATTGAACACTTGTAAGCTTCTAAGTATAACTGTTTGAGTTGTCCTTTCATTTCATGTATTAATTATATAGTTTTAAGTTTTACGTAATAAATATTATAAAACGTTAAAATTCCGATGTTCTGAAAAACCCGGCATTTTGGTAGCTCTTATTTGTTGTATACATTTGTCTAATAAAGACTAGCTGTGCTCTCCAAATTTTTCTTCGAAATGTACATTTAGTTAATAATAAAAAATTTGTGAAGAAAGTGATAATATTTTAAATACAATTTACTATAATATTAATTTTCACGTAACTTGAGAAATACATTTCTAGAAAGAAAATCTAAGTTCGCGTGAATTTTTAATATTAGGTAATTTTAAATTAAAACACTTGTTTAGTTTCATATTGTTTTATTCAATTTCCTGACACGTATTTCGCTTCATGACGACTATTCTCAAAGCAATTACACAAATTGCTAATTACAAAGAAGATGTTACAATGTATATATTAAGGGGTTAATTGCGAGTTCCAGAGATTAAGAGATTCGAAGTTGTTAATAGTTCGTTCTGGTAGTTTAGGAAACTGGTTGATAGATAAGGCATTGAGGTGTTGAAAATCCATATTCATTTGTATATTAAAGTTATAAATAACTAAGATTTTCAATAATGTGTGTGAAGCAATAAATTTGCGAAACAATTGTAGTGAACATAAACACACATTTCTGAAAATCTTAGTTATTTACAACTTTAATATACAAATGTTTAGGAAATTATTCCCATTCCTAATAGCTCTCTTTATCTCCAGATCTTCAAGGAGATTTAATGTTGGGCCGTTTTCTACAAAGCGGCTTGGCTTGATTTCGGTCAATTGATGTCATGTTGTGACGCAATGCTTGGATAATTCTATTCTTAAAATTTCTACCTGCCTGTCCATATATTTTCCATCGCAGTTCTCACATTGTACTTGATAAATGCCGGATTTTTCTATTGTCTCTAATTTGTTGTTAACTTAATGATTTTTTTCAAAATTTTCCTTGTTGACTTCTATTACTTGGACGTTGTGTTGGTAAGTTCTTTTACAATCTTCTGGCTCACGTATGGAATGAATGGAATGGCTGCGAACTTGCTGTCTTCTTTGGTTCCTTCTCCATTGAACATGAGTTTTTGAACTCCGTTTCAGGATCCTGCCTTGTTTTTCTTGTATCTGTTTCTTTTGTGGAAATTTGGTTAATTGTATGCAGTTCTCAGTTAAAATCTTCGCTGAGTGGGATGTTGATCAGACGCAAATATATGAATTTAATGCGGAGGATTTGATTTGTTCAGATTGTAGTGATGTTGATGGGATGATTGTGTCTGTAGCAGTTAGTTTTCTATATATGGCATATTTTAGTTTATTGATTTCTATTGAAATACTCAGGTCTAAAAAGTTGAGTATGCCATTAACTTGTTTTTGTATGGTGAATTGAATTTTTTTATTAATTGAATTTATGGTTGTCTAAATTATATCCAACTGTCTATCTACATATGTCATTCCAAATCCAGAAAATATCATCAACATATCTGCACCAGTATTGTATGTTTCTTGTTGGCGTGTTGTTCCTAAATATTTGGTCTTCTAAAACATTCACGAACATTGGTGAAATATTCGATCTTATGGCAGTCCTTTGTGCTGGATGTCAACTTTTAAGCACATGTTGCATCCATAGCTTTAATCTGCTTGATCGTTTTCAAGTAAATTGAAATATACATTTTTATGAAGGTTACCTGTTTACATCTCCTAGTAGATTTAACGGCATTTTTAAATATTCAATAGGTATTCATTCCCGTATATTTTATAAGGAGATTATATTATCTCGTATGTTCTCTATTTGGATTGTTTAAAAATGTATGTATGATTACGTTATCAAAATATTTCTATCAGTAAATGCAATAATTAAAATTTGGTAATTTTCTTCCAAATCATCCCTAAATAATTCAGTTATTAGAGGACTTAACTATTTTAAACTTTTTGGGCGTTAGGTGATGCTTATTCTTTTGTATTTTTGAAACTCTGTCATCGAGCAATATAATACACAAATACATATAAATTATTTAAAATAAAAAATCGATTCCCGTCTTCTTGAATAGTAAGTTATCAACAAAAGTTAATTTACTTTGGAAAAAGCCGTAACAAGATGTTTAAGTGGTTTATGGGCAGTGATACCAATCTAAAATATCCTAAATATTTTTTAAAGTATTTATTATTTAAAGACATTTCATGGAATTGCAGACCTCTACTCAATACTGATTATTTGGTTTGATTACTTCAAACCATGACTGATGATGTTAACTTTGATTTTTCAGTATTTCAGCATGAATTTTTATTGTTTTTTTTAATGCAGTTTCAATAAGGTTTAAAAAAGTCACCGTCACTAATAAACTATAGTTACAATGAATGACGTTTCTTGTATATAAAATAAAAAATCTCGAATTGGCTTTAATCTTGGTATAATGTTGTGTGCTCAAAATATACAGGATGTTTATTAAAGATACAGCAAAAATTCAAAGAATTATTTCCTGGACTATTGTAATGATATTTTGTTCTTCGATGATTTTTGAAAACCTGCTTGTTTTTGAAGACTTAGGGTGAACAAAAATTGCGACAATAACTTTTCAATACCAAACATTATATGTAATTTTTCCTAATCTACAAGAACTGTTGAAAATGACTGTCTTCAGCTAGGATACAATAATACAGTCTTCTACTCATTGACTGCTGAACTATTTCAAAAACACCAGTGTCGTTTCTTATTATGTTACACCCAGAAATTAGTCGAAGTCTACCACATTTTCAACTAGAGTGGAATTTCCTATTTAAGAGTTTTGCAAACAGTCCCATTACTTAAATTTTTGCATTTTCTGGATCTGTCTCTATCACTTCCAGCACATTTTCTTTTACTTCTAAGTTCTCCTGTACAAAATTTCATATTGACATACATATGATAAAATAGTTCCATGAAAATTGGAACAAAAATAGGTGCTAGCAATCGCAAAAATATGGTCTCAATGACAAGAATTACCTGCTTTATCGTCAGCTATAGGAAATAGAGGGTTAAGTGAAGAAACACAGCACTGTGAACTCCGCCTTCTGGTCTTGATTTAAATTTTAAAATTAGTAATAATTATTTACTTATTTATCCAATATACTACAAATTGCTGTAATGTTATAGATACCTATGTTTTGTATATTTTTTAATCACTTATGTTTTGAAAATTACAAGTGTCTTGTCGAAACTAGTCAGCAGCATAAAAAAAATCCAGTTATACAGACAAAGTATTAAGTATTATTATTATTCAATTCAAACTTAACTTATTATCATTTAATTTTGTGGCCCTCCATTTGGCTTCAATTTGCCATTTTAGGAAGACGTTTATGAATACTTTAGAAGTTTGTAGTAAGCTTGTAATAAATATCCATCAGCAAATCCAAAAATGAAATGAATATAAGCCATCTCAGCGTTCATATAGTGAGTCACGATAAAAGACCACAAACAAAAATTTAATTATTAAAGACAGAAAATAAACATTCAACAGCAAAACGCCAATCAGTTTCAACATATTCGATAAATACCAAATGATTAATCAAGTGACTTATACATATTAAATCGACGTTTAAACTGTATTTCTTTTCAATGTCTGCACTTGCCTACTGTTAGTAGATAAACGCGGTTTTTAATGATTAGAATGATGTTTGAGATAACAACGCATAATTTATTTTTATTTTTTAAAATTATATTCGGTTATAATAATCCACTTAATTGGTTTTTATACTACCTAACTGTAGACATTTTTGAAAGCAACAAAACTCAAATATCTAACTAACAGAAACATTCTTACTCGCAGAGAGCAAAAATCATAAATATTTATTTCATAAAACTAATAGTACGATGTGTAACGAGACCCTCTTGCCTACCCTATATTCAGGTAGCAGACGTAAATGGTCTCGGTTGTAATCTCGATTGTTAGAACAATACATAATTGATTCAAGTGTGTTACCATATGCTAATGCAGCCATCGCACTTAATAAATGGAATCTATAAAGAGATATGTATTCATAACTGGCCGGAGAAAAGAATGCCTACCTTCCATACCGAATTAAAAAACCTGTCCCTTATAGCACTGTACGTGTGCTCCGGATCTGAATATAGGATGCCACCAAAGGCGGGCGCATTTCTAATTAGGAATGTGATCACTCATAACGAGGTTAAACCGTTTAACAACATAAATAAACATCTACCTACTAATTGAGCGCATTTCCGCGCCGTCGCCCGTTAAACTCAAAACTTTGACGTTTTCTGTGAAACGCGAGAATTGCCTGTTACATGTGTTCCGCCAACTTGGACGAAATAAATTTACATTTTGGAATCGACAAAACGGATAGCGCGAGGGAGCTAGTTAAAACTTCCAGGAGGTCTTAAACTAGACAGGATTGTACAAATTCGCTAACTAAATTTGCAAGTCGCGCCCTGACACGACGCTCCTGCAACATCTATCCCTCTTCTCCGCACTAAATCCGGTAAACTACTGATTTCCTCCGCTCCGATTTTCTATTTATAATTTAAATAGCTTTTAAGACTACACTGAAAAGGTTACTGTATACTTGAGAACTCTTTGTTAGTTACATGTTTAGAAGTTTTAACTTATACTATTCGTTAAAAAAGTAATTAACTACTATTTAAAAACTAAACTATTTATCAAATTATAACCGCCGACGTTATTGAAAACTTTACACTTCATGTTCTAACACTCTCTTATTTATATCATTTATACATAAACCTTATAAACTGTAACAAATGAGGTTAATATCGGTGGTTATAAAAAAAAGCTGTTATCTACTGTTATAATCGAAAAAATGATGAAAAACCCTAAAACTAAATTTCTGTGACGATCTAATTCAAACTATAACTTTTTCTATTTTATAATAATTTATAAGATAAAGTTAATAATATTGATTAAATGGAGAAAAACGAATTGAATATTAAATATGCACACACATATGACAGTGTAATGGAAGTAAACACTGGCATCATACTATTTACAACGTCTTATATATCACAATCTTACAAAAGGAAAGGTTTAGTGCACATGATTCCCAACTCCTCTTATGTTAGCATCCAGCAAAGCGCAGCCTTAATCAAATCTGAATTTATGTTACATTCCATCATTTTTATGGCAAAAATATTCTTCGAGAACTTTATGGCATATCTGATATTTTTGGAGGGTTCCCTTTCGAAACACTTATTAATAATAAAATTTCCCTCGTAAAACAGAAAAATAACGTTCACTATGCGGCCACAGATTAATCAGACACTACCCCGCAAACTTTTTTTTTGGCGCGCTTAAATCGATTACTGAAACTCCAGCAATAAATAACGCTGCATTCACACATCACGAAAAGCTCTGCATAGATTAATTCTGTTGAAAAAATAACACGTCAGGACCGTTATTACATGGTACTTTGCGCTTACAGGATAGAAATTAATATTTAGACGACGATATTTTGTTCACGAAGGTATTGATTCTACGGTGTAAAAAAATGTTTAAAAGTTTCCGCGTCACAATCTTTTCGATGTTTAAAATTTATAACATGTTCGCAAACTTTGGTCCATGCGCTCTATCATATTCTTTTAAAGTTTTTTTCTTCCTTTTCGGTGCCGAATAAACTACTTTATCGTATACTTCAAAGCATCGCTAGAATTTCTAAATAGTAGGAATAAACAAGAGTGATAATAGCGTACCATCCAGAAAAAAACAAAAATGGAATTTCATAACTACTTTACTTTAGCAAAAATTACACTGAATAATAAATACTTTTTTAAAAATTTAAATATTTTTTAATCTATCAATTAAGGCATTATTTTATAGAAGTTCATTAAATTCACTTATTAGTTATTATAACCTACTACATATATTAAATTTAGTTTTACCTATATTAAATGAGAGTTTAGTTTATTATTTACGAAGTATTATTATATAAAAAAAATGGTTGCGACAGTTCCTACTTGTAATTCCTATTTTCACTAAACTTAAAAATTAAGTAACTAACTAGATTTATATAACTGTTTTTACAGATTATATATTATTTTTACAATAATTTCTTGTGGTTAAAGCATAGTAAATTTCTCAACTCTATAAAACTATTAAATTATTACAATAAATAAGAATAACTAAATATGTGGTGCATTTCATAATTTCCATAAAGATTTTATAACGATTTATCAAAATAATTTAGATTTATCATTCAAAACTAAAGAATATTAAACTCTTATAGTCCATTGAAATCCCTCCTTTATAAGTTGCCTGTTTTGCTTGTTTTCTAATGGGTGTCATTTATAAGAAAAGTAACGTAACCGTTTAAAAAAATATGTTTAAAAAAATAACAGACGTTTCTTTCTTCATTCATATATTTAAGCTATATTTATATACTTTGTAAACATCCTAATTCCCATTTGTCCTATCCCCTCCAATGTTTCCAGTTCGTCGGGCCGATCACTCTGTATGTATTTCCTGTCTCGCGACACCCTTCACGAAAAGTTCCTATCTAACTTCTAACTAATGTCTTCATTCTCTTTTCTATACTTGAGACTGATTAGAGTTGATCACGCACGTGATACTAAATATATTTGTTAGGGAAAATATCTACAATAAAATGCTTCAATTTATAAACTAAGTATCTAGGAAATATCAGCTCTTGAAATGTGTGTAAAAGTGTTTCATTAATAATTTAATATATATACCGAAGTAGAAGCTTTTTACATTAAATATTTTTGTCTGATTTCTATTAATACGCTATATACTAAAGCAAATTTTTCCTTCCATAAATGCTCCGCTAGTTTTTATTATAAAAGCAGTTCAATAAAACAATTTCGGTATACGAAATAAGAAATGTAGGACCCCATTTTTTCCACATAAACGATATATTAAAAATGTTTATCTCTTCCTAGAATTTTTTGTGCTTCCAATTTCGTACATTATTCTATAATATTACAATACATCTTTGTTGTTTAATTATCACATTATATTATTTGCATAAAGGCTCTGCAAGTATGGGGATATGTGTAGCATGTTAGCAAGGAATTTTTTATGGAATGTGTGAAGACTCTGTATTGTTTATTGGTTAGAAAAAAAAAGGATTTATTAAAATGAAATTTTGCACTGGTATTAGTTAATGGACGCCGAGAGAAATATTTGATATCTAATTTATTTATGTGCCTGAAAGGAAAATAATATATGAAATTAATTTTTAATAAATTTAGAAATACTAAGCCAATTTACTACAATAAAATTTGTTTATTGTGTTTTTTATGCCTACTTAAACAAATATTTTAACTATTTATATGCATATACAAACACTTAATAATTTAGAGCAGAGGACATGCGGTCGAAGTAGTATTTTTCCACTCGCACCCATACTACAAGATCATAGTTATCACCAGTATCATAACCATTTAGGCCATATTTTGGCCAATGCTGGTTTATTTATGTTAATTTTATATGAGACTATATTCGCGTTACGTTTTTTTGTCAAAGACAATACAAATCTTATACTCATTAGAGATTAGAGATTAGTTACGATGTAAATATCGGGTTGATATCATAACAACAAATTGTTCCCTTTCAAAAAAAGTATGACCTAATCACAGAAATAATATTAGCATTTAGATGAAATCTACGTAACTTCCCCAAAAGCAAGTAATGAGGCATCTTATCAGATGCTTTAGAAACATACATTTGTAAATTCCTTTCAAAGCACTGTGCCACATTCTAAGTAATACATAAGAGGTTGGTTAACGTAGAACGTTTATGCATGAAACCATGTTGTTGTGCACTCAGATGTGATTTGACTTGTTAATAAATATGATCGGATAGAAGACTTTCAAATATTTTCAAATATTTTAGACTTCTTACCCGATTTAAATACAGGACACATTCTTAGCCCTTTCCACAATTTAGGATAAATTCTATTTTTCAGTATCATGTTTTGAATATCTTTCGTAGCTATCTTACAAACCGTGAACAAAGAGTTAAAGTCAATGATACTATAAGTAATCCATGCATTATAACGACTGTGGTTCCGCAAGGAACTGTTCTGGGCCCAATCCTATTCTTAGTTTACATGCATTCACTATTATCTATAAAAAAGGATGCTAAAATAGTATCAAACGCTGACGACACGGTTCTCCTTTTTAATGAAGAGTCATGGGAGAAAACTAAATGTTCAGTACAAAGAGACATGAAGAAAATTAAGACTTGGTTGAATAACTATAAATTAACTCTAAACATTACTAAAACAAATTATGTAGCCTTCTCTGTGACAGATGCAAATAGACCCGATTTTACTACCATAAAAGTTGATGACACATCTTTTGTAATTAATGGGGTAAAGGAGATCAAGTACTTGAGTATAATGATCGACCAAAACTTAAAATGGAAAAATCATATACATTACTTAACGAAAAAAGTAAATTTTATCAATTACGCGAATTATTGCCTAGAAAACTACTTATTATGGTTTATAAATCTCTTGCTGAATCATCACTCTTTCGTTATGGCATATTAGTTTGGAGAGGTGCATATAAAAATACATTACAAAAGTTAAATACTATTTAAAACTATATTTTAAAAGTTATTTATGTAAAATCAAGACTGTATTCATCCCATTTATTATACTCAGAAGATGTTTGTAACATCAGAAGTCTTTATTTTCACAGCCTCTGAGTGTACGCGTTCTAACATCAGCTATCTTTAATTTATTTATCATCCGTGCACCACACTCGCAGTAGGCACAACCAATTAATCATTTATATATTTGCATTATCATGAATTTTCAAAAATATTAGACAATCAATAGTTCCCAAAATATTCAGCACTCTTTATTATATTATATATATATATATATATATATTATATTTTCACTTTCTTATTTCTCATCGTACACTCTAGCACATCACAAGTGTTCATTCACTTAGGTACTATAATAGTGTAAATTCAATTTAATTTTAGTAATTATACTGTATAATTTAATCTTAGTAATTATATTGCAATTGTAATACTGTAAATTGTGATATTAAATCGTAATACTGTAAATTCATTTTAATTTTAGTATTCATACTGTATAATTTAGTCTTAGTAATTATATTGCAATCGTAATACTGTAAATTGTAATTGTAATTGTAAATAAATAATAAATAATAATAATAAATATATGTCAATGGTTTTGCAAGTAAAGTCACCGTATCTTTAACAGCGAATTCTGGTAGGTGGTCAACACTTTCAGTAATTTTGGAGTCCATGTTCATTAATTTTTCGTGAACTTGGTTTTAACTTAATTTTTCATAACATCGGCCAATATTGAACTACTTCAGTAACTATATGGTTCAGGATAAATTGAACTAAAATGTCTTGCAAAACCATTAACAATACCTTTGGAACATGTGAGTATATTATCATTAAGAACCATAGCGCCAGGTATCCTCATTGTTTTTCTGTAAATGTATATCCAGAATTCTTTAGGATTATGACTGATTGACTCTTTAGCTTGATATATAAATTGCCTATATTCATGTCCCTTATATTACATAATTTTTGAAAAATTTTTCTTTTTTTCAATCCATTTATTATGTCACAATCTATCCATACTGGATAAGATTTTTTAGAAAAATCTTGATTAAAAATTAAAAACACTTGGTTTGTTTTCCAGAATATTTATTATTTTTTCTCCACTAGTTTCGACAATATGTCATTATCAAGAAGTAATGAATAATGTACAAAAGGTTACACTAATATATATGAATTACGCGTTCAGGTAACAAGGGCCGTCATAATCGGGGACTTCCAAAGGCCATAATTAGCGACAAACAAATAACTAACAATATTGAAGAGATTTGGAAGTGAGCAATTAATAAAATATAAGATTTTTTGATTTCTTTATGTTTTTTGGTTTTTTGGCAAACATCATACAACAGTGAATACAATGATTCGCGAACATTATCAATATAATCTTCATATAGAAATGGGAAGTGTACTCGGCGAAAGTTATAAAATATATTATTAATATGTGTATTATCGAAACAGCGATTGGGACTTTTTCATGATAAGGTAATCTCCAAATGGGGGTGATATAAATCGATGGGAACTAGTGTATGTGCAAAAATAATAACAATCCAAGGATTCGGTTACAAAAACTAGATCTAGGTGTCTTCCTATGTTATTTAATATATGGTTAGGTTGACGAATTTTACAAAAGTCCATAAAATAATCAAGTTTATTTGAGTGAAAGCGATGGTCATCTATCTTGATAAAGTCAAGGATATTAAAATCGCCAAGCACAAGAACATTCTCACTTGTAATTAAGTTCTCTAAATGGGTATCTTTCGTGCAATATAGGGACATAACATATTATATATATATATATATATATGTATATGTACATATATATATATATATATATATATATATATATATATATATATATATATTATTTAATTTGATGTTTTCGCGGGTATGGTATGTTGTAGCTGGTTTTCGAGTTATACTCCGCGTGGTTTGTAAATTATTTTCACGACGTTTCGATGGTCTCTCTGCCATCTTTTTCAAGTGCTTACTCTTGTATGGTCAAGGTAATACTGGTCTGCTGTCGGGTTAGCGGATTATTTATATATGTAGCCCCTCCCCTCCACCTGCGTTCCTTCTTGTTTGGCTGCGCGTCATTGGCCGGTTTGTAGTTGGTTGTGCGCGTGCGTGTTGTGTATATGTATTTGTGGTGTCTGTGTTGGTACGTGTCCGGTGATTTTCCGTTCGAAGAACCAGTTTCCACGTAATCGGCAGGCGCTGTGAGTCATCTCTTCGGTTCATTGACCTTGGTCGTATCTCGATCTCAATTGCCTCCCGAATAATTCGTCCGTTTAGATGACCCATTCTTGCAAGAGTTTTGGTGTTTTTGAAATCTATTTTATGGCCCGTTTGTAGGTGATGTTGTGCCAATGATGAAGTAGTTTGTTTTTGTTTTACAGAGTTTTTATGTTCATCAATTCTTGCCGAGATTCGCCTGTTTGTTTGTCCTATGTATGTTTGGTCACAATCTTTACAAGGTATCTCATAAACTCCTTGGTTTTCGTGTGGAATTTGGTCTTTATGTATGTCTGTAAGGTTTTTGATTTTAGTTGTTGTTGTAAAGGCTGTTGTTATTTTGTGTTTTTTCAGAATTCGTGCAATTTTGTCTGTTGTGCCTTTTATGTATGGAAGCGAGGCCCTTGCTAGGGGTTGTTCCTCTTTTTTATTGCGTGTTCTGCTTCTCATGACTTTATTAATGTGTTGTGAAGTAAAACCGTTTTGGATTAGCGCCTCTTTTACTGTTTGTATTTCTGACTTTTTATTTGTTTGATCAGCAAGACGTTCTGATCGCGTAATAAGTGTCTTGATTACTGATTGAAGTTGTGCTGGATGGTGGTTAGATTCCGCATGTAGGTATCGGTTTGTGTGTGTTTTTTTCCTGTATACAGTATGGCCTATTGTTAGATCTGGTTTCTTGATTATCAGTGTATCTAGGAAGGGAATCTGATTGTTTTCCTCTGCCTCCATAGTAAACTTAATTTTTGGATAATTATTCAGGTGTTGTAGGAATGTATTGAGTCGTTCTTTTCCGTGTCGCCAAATAACAAAGATGTCATCTACATATCGCAACCACACTGATAGTTTATTTGGTGCAGTTCTTATTGCTGTTGTTTCGAACTCCTCCATAAATATGTTAGCTAAAACTGGGGATAGTGGTGATCCCATGGGCGCTCCTTCTATCTGTCTGTATTTTGTGCCTTCGTATATAAAGTATGTGTTCGACGTGCAGTGTTTTACTAAATCAAGTGTATGGTCGGGTATTGAATGTTTTGATCTTAAAATATTAATTGTTTCATCTGTTGGTACTTAGGTAAACAGTGATACCACATCAAAACTGACTAATATATCCTCTTGGTTAATTTTTAATGGTTTGATTAATTCCAAAAAGTGTATGGAATTTTTTACATACGTTGCTGCTGACTCAGCAAGAGGTTGAAGTTGTTTGGCTAGAACTTTTGCCAGTGGCTGTATCGGTGAATCAAATGAACTTACGATCGGCCTTAGCGGAATTCCATTTTTGTGAATTTTTGGTAATCCATATAATTTTGGACATCTGGATGATTTCTCTCTGGGTATGGTCGCTTTTTTTGTTTCTGGATCAAGCTTTGAGGCATTAATCTTGGCCTTTGTTGTTTTTTCTAGGTAAGTGGTAGGATCAGTTGTTATTGGTTTGTAAGCTGGATCATCTAGTAGAGATCTCATTTTTGCTTGATAATCCACTTTGTTAAGGATTACTGTTACATTGCCTTTATCTGCTGGTAAAATTATAATTTCATCATTTTCGCGAAGTGCCTTTAATGCTCTATGTTCTTCACGGGTGATATTGGGTTTTGGTGGCTTTGCATTTCTGAGTATTCGTGCCGTTTCTTGTCTAACTATTTCCGCGTCATCTCGATTAAGTTTCCTGATCGCCGTTTCAATGTTACATATAATATCATTGGTTGGTATTGATGATGGAGTCAATGCAAAATTTGGTCCTTTTTCTAGTACTCTAATAGCTGCGTTGTCGAGGTTGTGATCTGAGACATTGTACACGGTTTTAGGTTTTGTTGTTATAGGTCCGTTCGTTTCTTTGTTGAGTCGTTTAAATTTCTCCTTTTGTTTGTACTAAACTAAAGTAGTATTTGTTCTCTTGTTCAGTCGGATTAATTTTTTCGGCGCTGGAAATGCTCGAAAATCCTGTAGAATTTTGTTGAATTCTTCTAAATCGTATTGTTCCCATTCGTCAATACCAGGATAAGAAGATTCTAGTATGTTATAAAACAAGAGATTATGCTTCCTACTTTATCATAAAGCGCGGTCACGGTTTGGTCGTTAATTCTCAGATTACTACTTTGGCACAACCAAAATTCAATGGTTTCAATGTTAGTTTCCAGTCTTAATAGCATGTCTTCAAGCGACATTTCTCTTGTTTCGCAACTATGCAACATTTGTTGTTTCATGCTTACAAGGATCAAAATATCTAGTTAATAATTTCTCAAAAATTGTCTCAATTTGTATAATTAGCATATAACTAAATGAGGCTGAATCTAACGGGTTCTAAGTAGAGAGATTAGTTAGTGCGTGAAACCATTTACTGCATAAATCTGAACATTTTAAGTAAAATGAGTTAGGACTAATATTACATGAACAACTATGACAGTATGAGAGAAAAAATATCTTGACTGTGCAAGACTTCACGGTCAAATAATCAGAAGATCTTACATCTAGTGGAGGAGTTAAAAAGCGTTATCGAATCGCAAGCCAACATCATCAGACAACAAGATATTAAAATCGACGAGCTCTCAAATAAGGTCGATAACATAAATCATAACCTAGCAATTTCCGAAAACAGCATCCATAACGGTGTAAAATCCATTGAAATAAACGGCGATATCTACCCAAGAATCGGTTATCAATCAAACGCGGAAGAAGAGACGCAGCGAGCCTGTTACCGGAACATCAACAAGTGAAGCAATAAAAGTCATCGAAATTAAAAAAGCAAATGGTTTCACATATCTTAATTTGAAAATATAGGATGAAATAAAACACGATTTTCTATGTTTTTTCCACGGTATATTAATTTTACATTCATGAATTATGTTCTACTATAGTTTAGACTCTTCCAAGTCATTATTAAAACATAGAAAATCGTGTTTTATTTTATTCTACATATCATACCTCATAGTAACGGTCACCAACATCATGTTCGAATTCCTAATTTCTTTCACAAGCTTATCTTCGCTCAACAATTGCAAAACTTTAATTAATTCCAATGATTCATTTAAAATCACAACAAATATAAAATCAAAAGACTCATTATTTTTGCAGCCGACAGACAAATTTAAAATTGAAAAGACAATCTGTAATACAAAGTCGTCAGGAGTTAAGTGTCAGCTCAGAAATCTCTCAAATTTTAGCGGACTTAATCAATCAATGTTTTCAAGAGGGCATCTACCCGGACAATTTAAAATACTCTAAAGTGTTGCCCATTTTTACGAACAAAGGTAGCCCGAATGACATCAGTAATTATCGTCCGGTATCGCTGCAAACTCATTTCTTAAACATTTTCGAGTATTGTTTAATTATTCGTTTGTGCAAGTTTCTCGAAAACAAAAACTTATTAACACAATACATATACAAACAAGGTCTATCAACCGAAAAGGAATTTTTTTTTTCAATGAAGGTAATTCATTCGTCACTAGCAAAGAATTCATTATCGGAATATTCGTCGATTTTAGTCGAGCTTTCGACACGGTCGATCACCGCCTTTTACTTGAAAAAATGTATGACATAGGTGTCAGAAATGAACGCAACCATTTTGTGAAATCGTATTTAGATAACAGTTTCCAACGGGTGGACATCGACGGTGTTTGCTCTAATAGCAAAAGAGTAGGCATTGGCACTCCACAAGGCTCATGTCTAATATTTTCATCCTGTTTAATATTTTCATCAATGGCTGGCTGATAATATAGCCAATATTGCTTTTCCGGTTTTATATGCGGACGATGTTAGTGCTATTGTTGTGGCAAAACGAAAGTCGAAGCCATCACAAAAGCTCAAGAACGTCTAAACTTAATAGAATTTAAATTTTTGGGCCTGCATATAGACGGAAAATTAACCTGGCAAAATCATATTAACTCAGTTTTATCAACGATTCGTCTTTTTTTAATTAAAAATATCAAAAAGCTAGTGTCACTTGACGTTCTAAAAACCTTATACTTTTCCCTAATAGAATCGTTCCTTACATAGGGACTACTTTTCTGGGGGCCCAAGTGTGATGATATTTTTATTTTACAGAAAAAAATTGTTAGAGCTATGAGCAACCAGCTATTCAATGCACATTGTAAACCTCTTTTCAAAAGGTTGCAGTTATTGACTTTGCCATGGCCTTTATATTTTTAAGCTCATAATGCATACGTTTGACACGAAACACCGCTTAAAACACGACAAGAAATTCATAATTATAATGTCCGCAATAAAAGAGACTTAGATCTACCGAAAACCAGACTAACCACAAATAAAGAAAGTTCAGCGCACGTTGAAATAAAATGTTATAATAAATTAATAAATATAGATGAACGTTTCCAAAATCATTTAATTTTAAGCCATCCATTATATCACTGTGTACCATTTCCGTTATGTTTAGTATTAAATTTTTCTTAATTTTATTGTGTAATATTGTATGTTTAATTTGTATTGACGAACCCACAATGTAATTTTATATTCAGAAGTAATAAATGAACTTACTAACTTCCTTACTTACTGTTTTGTACATTATTCAGATAACAGTTTTGTTTTCTAAATAGTTTTAAAATAACTATATGATTTCTATTATATTTACTAGCAATATGTCTTGCCTTCAAATTAGAAATTTTATTGATAAGCCACTAGTGTAAATGTAGCATCTCATGAAATGCCTTCAAATTAACTTGCAAGCAACATAGTTTTAACAATTTTTCAAATAATTTACACATAAAAAAATTAAAAAAATAATATAATAACTTCTCGTATGGCTTGCCAACATCTCACCGAATTCCGAAACTTTTTAAATATGGGAGTAATATCTCTAAATTTTATCAACCTGCCCATGAAATATGGCGAAAAATCGGATAACTTAATTAGTTTATTATTCATTGAGTTAGCAATACAACTATCAGCATGCTGCAAAACAACTTTATACATACTTGTATCAAGTTTGATTCTACAGTTTTTGATAAGTTCTAATAAAAAAATCATATCAAATTACTTGGCAAAATTGAATTTAACAATAATAATATGCTAATTATATGTATTAAAATCCTTAAATTAGATTCACGAAATGTTTTCGTATTTTTAAATTTATTAATAATATGCTACTTCCCAGTACACTTCTTAGAATATCCCCGTATTTCGGATATTCTAATTCAAGCATGTAATAATCAGAGTTATATAACAAAAACACTATTCCTAAATAGTTCTAGCAAAAAAAATATTATCATGAAACTCGACTGCAAGAGGTATACCACAGTATAATACTAAGATGCTGCTTGATTTCTGTGAGTTCGGATTCAACTACAATGTTTTTTTTTTCAGTAGTTTTGATTGTATTAGAGCATCTCTGCGAATTCGAAATTTTCTAATTTGAAAGTTTTGTGTTTCTGGAAAGATATAAATCACTGAACCATAACATCTTTAATATATAATGAGTAGATTAAGATATAATTGGAAAATTTAGATTATCTAATTTGAAATATATATCAGATATTATATATGAGTACAATGCCAAAATACACAATAAATAATAATTTTACTAGTCACTGAATAAACAAGAGGAGATACAGAAAGTTAAAGTTGGCCTCATCTCTAAAATGCATGCATACTAAGAAGGTCTTTAATATGTTTACTATGTGGCATTATTTATTGTTGACTGTTAGGTTTTATAACTAAAATACGAAACTTCTAAAGAATTTTATTTGCTTTTATTGTCGCAGCGATTGTTTCGCCACACTTGATTCTTGAGTTGAAGAATGGTACATAAAATTACTACATTTATGGTCTAGTGTATATATACAGTAATTGTAATGCTAGACATGATACGGATAACTCTGCGTTACAGGTCAAAGACTTCGTAATAATTGAGTGTCACTTTTCTAAGCCTATATGAGTGTGACTTTCAATCAGTGCAAAATACACGACTCCCAGTGTTTCTTTTGAGACAATCAATGATAAGTTACGAATAATAATAATAATAATAATAATAATAATAATTTATTGACGGGTAACCCCATTTACAATAATAAGTATAAATACATGTTATGCATAAAACTAAAACTAAGTTACAATAGAAATTACAAAATTTAAAACATAAAAAAAAAGATTAAATAATATTATGAATTCTACATAAGTAAAATAAAGTTTAAATGGACAAAAAGCAGTACACTTAAATAAAAAAGACTTCAGATAGAGTTAAACAAGAAATTAAATAAATAGTTTCTTTTTTAAATTCACTTTAAACGAAGAATAAGAAGAATCAAATAAATTAAACCAAGGTTCTTTAAATATTCCATTAGCAATAGATATACTGCGCTGTATTAAATTATTCGCACCAATATTACTATTATATAAACTCTGACGAAAGAGAGGTGTATTTCTAGTGGTCCTGTTGTTGGGTACGTTGAAATCTAATTCTGCTAGTAGGTCAGGGCAGTCCAAGGAACCATTAATTAGACGATGAAGACAGCACAGGTCAGCGATCGCTCTTCTCTTTCCTAACGAATCTATACGAAGCTGGCACATGATGTTAGTGTATGAACCCTGGATGTGACTTTGACCTGTCTTGTACTCCATATTTCGAAGAAATTTATTCTGAATCCTATCCAATTTGTGACAATTGATGTCTGTGTGTGGAGACCAAACTGCCGACGCATATTCTAAGTGGCAGCGAACCAATGCACAATATAGTAATCGAAGACAGTCCAAGCCAAGTTCTTTACCAATATTCCATACAAATCCCCATTTTTTGAGAGACATATTGCAAATTAGGTCAATATGTTGGTTAAAGTTGAGATGAGAATCGAAAGTAACCCCGAGATCAGTAACTGCGGTTTTTTTTTCGAGTGGACTTGCGTTAATTTTGTAAATAAAATCAATAATGTTTTTAGAGCGCGTGAAAGATATTGAAACGCACTTATTAATATTTAAGTCAAGTAGATTCTCATTACACCATACATATAAACTATTTAAATCATTCTGTAACTCACAACAGTCCTTCAAGGATTTAATGGTCTTGAAAATTTTCAAGTCATCAGCATACATTAAAAAATTACTATTTTTTAATACAACGTACAAATCATTAATAAAAAGTAAAAATAGTATAGGCCCACAATGAGATCCTTGCGGAACACCTGATGACATTGAAATTGGAGTCGAACAAAAATTTTTTATGCGTACAATTTGAATTCTATGAAGCAAGAAGGAGTTTATCCAAGAAAGACTAGGTCCATGTAAACCCATAATGGATAGTTTACGTACCAACAGCTCTATATTAACTCTGTCAAAAGCTTTGACGAAGTCGGTGTATACTGTGTCAACTTGATAATTTCCATCCAATGCAGATGATACAAAATGTTTGTATACCAACAAATTAGATACTGTTGAACGACCCGAAAGAAAACCATGCTGTTGTGGAATAATAATGCTTTTAGCAAACCAAGCCAATTGTTCTGAAGTTAATTTGTCAAGCATTTTAGGTATACATGATTGAATGCAAATTCCTCTGTAATTTTTTATTGAATGACGATCGCCTGCTTTAAATATTGGGGAGATGTAGCCGATCTTCCAAGCATCCGGAAAGGTGCCAAGTTTTAATGATTTACTAAATAAAATGTGTATTGGTGTACAAAGCGAATAAATGCAATTAACAAGAAAGCTGCTAGGTATTTTATCAGGACCTGCAACATTTGTAATTTTTAAGTTTAAAATAGAATTAAACACTTCCTCTTTGCTGATGGAAAACGAAAAATTATTAGGGCCAATTGGGAAAGTCTTCTTATATTCACAGTTTATTACCTCATTACCGTTTACATATATTGAAGAAAAATATTCAGCGAATAGGTTGGTGATATCCTCACCGGTATTAGCAGTAACATCATTATATACCATACTAATAGGTAACGTTTCTTTACCGCGGTTGTCATTAACAAATCGCCAAAAATATTTAGGATCAGTATTAATCCTAGATTCAACAGATAATAAATAGTTATCATGGGCCATCTTACTCAATTTCTTGCACTCTGCTCTGAGGTTGGAAAAATCTTCATAATCTTGTGGAAGTCCCGTATTTTTATATTTAATATGGGCAGCTTTCTTCTTACGAATAAGTTGCTTTAATTCAGAATTCATATATTTAGGAAAAGAGGCATTAGAATTGTATATATATATTTAAATGGAATGAAGTTGTCTATAGCGTAATAAACAATGGAATAAAAGGTATCAGTAATTTTATTCATATCATTACCGGAAAGTTCTACGTCCCAATCGATAGTATTAAAAAATATATTTATTGCTTCATAATCTCCTAAATTATATAAAAATGTCTTCTCATATGTGCGTAAAGTCGGTGTCATAATAACAGGTAACTGAATTGAATATGCAGGATGATGTTGACTGGTAGGTAATAAAATATTATCTGCCAAGTTAACGGAGACATTGGTCAGTTGCGTGAATATCAAGTCTAAAAATACAGCTCGAGCATTCGGGATTAAGTTAATTTGATTAAGATTGCAAAAACTATAGCTATTTAGAAGCAAATTGCCATCAGGCGAGTTTAGGTTTGACGCAATAGATATTTGATCGAACCAATTAATTTTGGGCAGATTGTAATCCCCACAAATCAAAAAATTAGAATAATCGTTACATAGACTTTCAAGAGTGTAGGCATGACTATTATAAATATGAACCGGCGAGCGGGAAGGAATATATACACAGCCAATTATATAATTAATTTTGTTGATGGAAATAGAGACAAACATATGTTCGATTTTATTACACTTGGTAATAAGTGTCGAATTAAAGCACTTCTTAACTGCGATAAGTAGTCCGCCACCTCTAACACCACCATCAACGCTACGATCCGATCTATAAATATTATATTGGTTGAAATGTAATAAGCTATTAGCCAGGTCGGTATATAATCATGTTTCACAAATTATAATAATATCAAAATCAGTTGAGTTAACTGAAAACATCAAATCCTTAAGCTTAGTTCGAATACCGCCACAGTTTTGATAATATATATTTAGTTTTTTAACTGAGATACATTAGAACGATTGTTAGAGGCAATGAAAGGGATATTATTTCTATACTTTATGTGTATGTTGGTTTCATTTTGAGATTTTCGTAATTCAAGTTCGTTCTTAATTTTGTTGAAATAATCAATTTGTTTTTTTGTTCGATCAGGACGAAATTTCATCCGCGAATCAGGTTGAACAGAGTTACTTTTAATAACACACAAAGCATCATTGTCGTTATTAAATATTAATTTCAATGTCCTCGGTCTATTGTTGTTACTATTTATGCCCAAACGAAATACCTTAACAGGTTTAATATCAATATTTCTAGTATGCAGAATAGAATTAACTTCTAATATTTCGATGAATAATAATAATATATAATATAAATCTAATGAAATTGATTCTTTTATTGCGAGATCGTATTTCTTAATATAATTGCAAACTATGTTTACTCAATAGAATGTCATAAATATACTCTTTGAATTATTAGCCATACTTTATTACTTCACATTTACTATTACAGATACGATTATCTGTAGTTGTATCAAATTTATAGTAGTAGTAGTAGTGTGGCTATCGATCACATAGTTCTTCCGCTGTATTATTTGTGTGTGCGTATAAATGAGATTGTTACATTAAATGACCACTCCCGTTGCTCTAAAGCGTCATTAATTGTATTCCGGTTACCCATCCAATTACTGACCTGAACTAACGATGCTGCACACTCACTATCGCTAGTTCATCTGCAATCAAATGCGCTCACCACCGACGTTTTCAAATTGATATTATGTCAGCATTTTATAATTGCCTTAATTAATGATAGATGGTAAAAACATTTTTACAAAAGCAAAACTTCAATTGCTCTTTATATAAGTAATTATGATTAATATTTTAATGTACCGCCGTTAAAATTTAAACTCAACTTCGTCTATTAACAGAAACCGTACAATTTTCTCGAAGGGCAATTTATAAAAATAGCTTTAGTAAGTTAATTTTAATTAGTGAAATCCCTCTCTTTCTCAATTTCCTTCGTTTTTTTTTTTTTTCGAGAAAATAACAGCGTTAACTCCCCCATTTTAAGGGAATAAAATAGCTGAGCATTCTTTCCGGGCGAAATCCGGTTTGCGGGAGAATTGCAAATGCAGACGGAGAATTAGTCTAATCCACTCCGGTTTAAAACCTCCTGAAACTTTTAACTAGTTCGGACGAGGCGTCTACCTATTCCGATATGCAAATACGTTCAAATTGATTAATGAAATATTAATGTTAACTCACTTAGTAATTGAATCATCTCGTTTCTCTATGAGTGCTTTTAAATTTAATCGTTGTGTATTTGTGCGGTATGTATTGTTTTCATCATGAATTTATAACAGACAAATTTCCTCATGTGTCAAATTCAAGGTTAGAAGCAATATGGTGGCACTTCAAATTACAGCAGCTTTATTTATCTCGATAAAACAAAAACGAAGAAGTGATAAAAAAAAGTGATAAAATCCCAGTAGGGTAATTGTAGGTGTCGTTGGTTCGCATTTGTCAAAAGTGACAGTACAATCGAATCTCCGACGTGCATTCATTTCTTTCGAATAATAACGTTTCGGCAGTTTAAAATCAAAGGAAATTGAAGCAATTATTAAAAGCAATATACCAACTAATACTCGGAATAATTCGGTATGTTATTTTTTTGTATTAGTAACATTAACGTTCAATATTCAATTGTATTTTTTTAGTAACATTAAATAAATCTTATATAACAATCTATTATTCTGGAATTTGTCTTACCAAAAATAACTCGACCTCTCATTTTTAATCGGAAAATGGCATGCACTCAAAATGTGTTTCTTTTAAGCAAAACCCCTCATCCTGTTGACAATAAAACCCTCGTGCTGCGCACTCGGGTTTTTACTATTGTCAACAGGATTCGGGATTTTGCTAAGCAACACATTTTTCGTGCATATGATTTTCCGATAAAAACGGGAGTTCTTGTTATTTTACTTGTGATAAATTAATAAGTAAATTAATATAATACTTTCACAAAAATAGCGAATGGTCAGTCGCATTCTTCTTGATCACTCTTCTAGCCTATTCGACAATCCTCAGTCGGATTATCCCTTCATAAACTTATTAAAATTCAAAATCCTTTCAATGTTCTCTTTTACCAATTAACAGAAATAATCCTTATTGAATAATTTTTTAAACACATCTCCATACAATCGCTAAAAAACCGTGAAAATCTTAACTATACGTGAATACCTCGCAATTCATAGGTAAAATACACTGAAATCACTATTGATCAAATCACTTATACTGATATTACCGATTATGACATTTAACAATGGTAAATAGTTAGTAGATAGTAGGCATTACGGCGTTTACAAGATAGTTAAATCCAGGCTGATCAAAAGGAACAATTATATCTTTACCATATTAATCTACACTTACAAATCTCATTGTATATAAACTTCTGTAAATAGTTAGATGTTGTTGTTGTAATAAAGCTATATTCTTGCGAAATCTTATTTCTAGATAATTCCATTTATTTCATTTCCAAGTATCAAATTGTTGGTCTTTATATTTCAATTAACTGAATAAAAGAAAACTCTTCAATTCTATTTTTACCACCTTTTAAAATAGTTGTTAAATATATAAACATATAGTATTCTAATTGTGTGATTCTTAAAAACGATGTTAAATATCTATATATTATGCAATATCATATAACTTGAGCGTTTCTTAATCGATATCCATTAAGACAAATCCTCCCAAAGACAATAAGAAAGAATTGTCCTTAACTCCGTATATTCCTTCAATAAATTACTTTTACATTCAGGAAAAGTTTCCCAAACATCCGCTCAAAAACAATCTATATTTTCTTGGCTTTAAATTTGACTATTGATTGACTAATGACTATAATACGCCGCCTGAATTTATTCCCGCTCTAGTTTCCGAATTTAGTTACCTGAAGTAAATAAGTAATTGAGTTCGGAAAGTATTCAGTGCGCATTCCGGTCGAAAGAAAACGGCCATTCGTGCGATCTGATAACTGAATAAACCTTATTGACTTCAAAGGGTCCCATCAATATGCGATAAAAGTCACAATGCAGCTGCAGTCCTGAATCCTCATAAGGGAGTCCGGTCCTCCTTACAAATAGAGGGAATATGTTACTACTAATTTAAATATTTTGTAAGTTGATGATGGTGTGAATATCCGTTTTAGTATTAAAACCATGTTTAGAATTATTATTGAGCGTTAATTTAATTTTCAAAATTATGATACAAAGTAAGTGTATTTTAATTTAAACCTTCATCAGAAGTTTAGTTTCTATATGTAAATAATTTTTATAATTTTGTAATAGAAGAAAGAATACGTTTTAAGGTGAGGTAGCATAAGACTTTTAGACCAGTAAAATCCGTCATAAATAAATAATAAATTTTATTGGAAAACTTTATTGCAAATTACAAATATTAAAAATAATGTTAATGAATGTTAAATAAATAATTTATGTTGGAAATGTATTTTTGTTTTAATTAAAACTATTGTTTTAAATATTGATTGTAATTAATAGCAATTATATTTTGATTTTTTGAAGTAAGGGAGTCAAACGGAAAGTAGTAATATGTTTGGGAATATAAAAACATAGCATATATTAACAAATATAATAAACGTTTTATTTGCAAAGAACAACTAAACTAGCTCTCTACATAGTCAAAAGCGTCGAACAGAGGACTCATCAATATTATTTTTTTTTTAGATTAAGCTTCGAAATATTTATCATATATTGCTATATACATTTTCTTTTTAAAAGAAGAAGTGAATTCAATTTAAACCTTCCCTTCAGGCTATTATTTACAAATTCTTGTAATCAAAAAGGTAATTAATAGTAATAGGTTAACCGTGGGTAAATTATATGCATTCACAGGAAATTTTGTATAATCCTTGATTTTCAAGGGGATTGATGTCTTTTGGAGAATTAAGGAATTGTCCAATTTTACGCGAAGTGGTAAAAATTGTTTTGATATTGTGTCTCTTTAGTATTTTAGAAATTTTGTCTGTTGCACCTCGAATGTACGCCGGTGTTTTTGGTGCTGGATTGTTGTTTTAGTAAGAGTATTACAGTACCTGGCGAGAAACCATTTTGGACAAGAGCTGTCTAGAGGGTGGCCAGTTCGTTAATTAGATTGGATTTATCTGTTAGTCGGAGGGAGGATGATGGTGAAAGGCGGCATTGAGATATCTGTTTGTATGAGTTTTTTTTCTATATACGGTGTGGCCGAGAGTTCCGTCAGAGTTTTTATAAATAAGTATGTCGAGGAAAGGCAATTGGTTGTTTTGTTCTAGTTCCATTGTGAATTTAATTTTGGGATGGATATTGTTCAAGTATTCGAGGAAATAGTTGAGCAGGTCTTTACCGTGGGGCCAAGTAACGAAGGTGACATCAACATAACGTAGCCACAGGGATGGAGCTGAATCTAGTGCAATATTCTCGAAATCTTCCATATGGCGATCACAGGTGAGAGTGGGTATTCCATTGGTGTTCCTTCAATTTGTTGGTAGCAGTTTCCGTTGAACATGAAGTATGTGTTTGTGAAGCAGTATTTAATGAGTTCTATGGTTGGGGTAGGATGTTTATATTTGGTTCTTAAAAGTTCAATTGTTTCGTTGATGGGAACTTGGGTAAAGAGGAATTTCACGTCAAAACTAACCAGAATGCCCGTCTTAGATAGTTTTATTTGTTTGATGAAGTCCAGGAAATGTAAGGAGTTTTGACATAGGATTTGGCTTGTTCGGCTGTCGGTTAGAGTGGTCGGGCTAAAAATTTAGCTAATTTTTGTGTGGGTGTGTCAAAACTTGGGGCATTTAGAGGACTTTTCGCGTGGAATTAAAGATTGTTTGGTTTCGCTGTTGAGAAGCGACAGCATAATTTTAGTTTTGGTAGTTTTTTTCAGGTACGTTACTGGATCAGAATCAATCAATGTATAGCTGGGGTCGGCCAACAAGTTGTTCATTTTTTTTGTAGGTATTCTGTCGTGTTTAGTACTACTGTAGCGTTCTTGAGGCGCATTTTAAGACGAATTACATCAAATTTGAATTACTTACAAACTTTAAAGAAAAATTATGAAAATTATGAAAAAACAATAAAGTCGCTTAATATAATACTGATACAGTATATGGTTTCAAAAATGTTTTTATTATTCTACGACAAAGTTTTACCACACAGTGGCTTCGTCAGGTAGTGATATGTAGTTTCAACAAGTAACAGCCGCATCAATCCAGTAAATAAAGTCTCTATTTACTGCTAATACTTCAACTTTAATCGTATTCGTGAGGCTAGTTAATTTCTTTATTCATCGCTAAATCTGTAAAAATCATACTATAGAAGAAAATTTAATAAAACCGTTAATATCAGCATTTCTGAAAACGGTTCTTAAAAAAATGACAAAGATGTAAAAGCTATGCCACTCAGAAACGATACTGTTAGCGAAAGAATAGACGAAATTAGTGAAGATATTGAAAAACAACTTGTTGAAAAGCTGAAAACAAGAAAATTCTCAGTTCAAATGGATGAATCAACTTTGAGAGACAGTGAGACAGTATTGAAAAATTACGTAAGATATATTGATAAAGGGCATTTTGAAGAAATGTTGTTCTGTAAAAGATTAGAAAGAACCACTACCTCCAAAGATAACATTTTGGTTAAAATGTTATAATATATTAGTCAAACTTATTTATATTGTTAGTTAGTTGATATTTTATTACTTTTAATTGTGTATTCGATGTCCATGTCGTTGGAATGTGGAAATTGTCCATATACAGCAACATTGTTTTAACAAGATCGGATTTTCAC